>NTPY01000620.1:423907-456558 GCA_002922825.1 Brachionus calyciflorus
CTCACAAAATCGATGATAACTCAGTTTGTGATCATTTATTAGATCATTAAAAATAGCTTTGAATAAAATCTAATGTAAAAATAAATCGTGTTTCAAAATAACTAATCTCGATACATTGCATTCTAATTTTTTTATACTTATTATACTAAAAGCTCAGCTAAAACTAAAACATTTAATAGTCAGAATGATATTTTGATAAGCACATCACTATGGCATCCTGGTACAAATTTTAAGGTTTCACCAAACCTTTATCATAAGTTATTGAAACTGAAATGTTATATTTCGGTAATAAATCGAAAAGCTCAACTGTATATTTAAATTATTAAACGAAATTTCAATAAATTTTAGTTTTAATAAAAATTTTCTTCTTCTTACCATACATATTCTTTTAAAATAAACCAAGTCTCTCTAAAGTTTATTGAACTTGGGTGCTACATGTTCTATTTAATGCGAATGGCACTAACTGAATATATCTTAATAAATGAGAAAATTATCTATTCATAATGAATTTCCATTATAAGCTTATTTAAGGAGACATATAATTTTAACCCAAGTATCCTAAGTCATATCAAAATGTCTTACAAAAATTGCAAGAACTTTATTTTTTTGATATTTTGCACAAACATTTTAAGAGACTGGACACACGTATATTTCACAATATTGTTCATTTTTGCGATCTTCTTTATGAGAAATTTTAATTATTTAAAACCAATTTATTTTTCACCAATTGACCAAAATATGCTTTTTCTAATCCCTTTTTAACAATTTAAACTTAGGCTGATTTTTAGGATAAAGTCCACAAATGGAAAGATAAATCTCTATTTATATACTTATAAAATTTCAAAGACTTTTGTACTCCAGAATATTTTATTAAATAAAAAATAATCGCGACAATCATGAAAACCCGTTATAATAATCGATTATCTCACTAAAAATAAAATTCTGACTTTAGTTAAAAAATTAAATTGTTACAATAATTAAATAAATACGAATCTTTAAATAAACTAATAAACATTCATCGCTTTCATTACAATAGTTATTCTGTATTTTTTATCAATTTTCATCGCTAAAGACTTGACAATAATTTCCAAATTTAACAGTCTTTCCTTTCTCTAAAATAATAATTTTATCCATTTGTTTTAGCGTTTCTTTGTCATTTGTAAATATGAGACATGTTTTTGTCAAACAGACTTTTCGCAGTAACTCCTTAATACTTTCATTTTTAAATGATTCAAAAGACGTCTAGAAAAAAATTAAAATTTAAAAATGAAATATTCTTGAAATATTTAATAAAATTTACTTCATTAATTATTATGTAACTTGGATTCTTGGTATTAATTCTTGCAATTTCTATCTTAAAATATAAAAATAACTAATTTTGAATTTAGAATTGCCTAAGTTTTCAATGGTACTTTAAGAAGTTCTTCTGGTGTAAAAAAGTGCTTGTCCTGGCTAATTATTGTTCTCACACCACTTTCTAAAGAAGAAATTTTTGAATGTAAATCTACAAAATTTGCAACATTTTCCAAGTCTCTGTAGCTAATAGCTCCTAATTTTCCATATGTTAAATTGTATTCCATAGTCTCATTGAAAAATATTTTTGTTTCATTCAAATCAATTAGACCTACAGATCTTCTAAGAGATTCTTCTTCAATCTAAAATAAAATTTTTAAAGTATTCTGAAAGATTTCTTTAAATTTTAATTTAAAATATTACATTTCTAATTTCCTGATTATCAAATTTAATATAACCACTAAAATAACTGTTCATCTTCAGGACCATTTCTTCTAATTTTTTGATCTCTAACGGTGAACAACCAGTTATTCCTAACTTTTGATTTTGTCCAATTGAAAAATTTATAGCATCAGCTGGATCCCTTTTTAAAAAAAATGAAAAATTATTTTAAAAAGGAAATTTAAAAATTTATAATTACCCAGTAAAGTTTTCAAAAGAGACACCTTCAAAACGTAGCATACCATTTTGATATTCAAAATCTCTCAAGTTTTTAGTTTTTTTAGTATAATAATTAACGTAATTTAAAGCGATTTCCATGTCTAAAAAGCTCTTTTTGATAGATCTAAAATTGAATTTTTTTAAAATAAAACCCAAACAAGATTCTTTTTCTATCTTACTTATAATATGACCCAAGGGAGCTAAGCTCGGAGTAAAGTCTAAGTAAAAATGAAGCATAAAGGATAAAATCACCAATAGTAAGACCATCTCTTGTTGTTATCATCCATGAACAATAAATAGATCCAACTAAAAGACTTAAATTCATTACCATATTTTGCAATAGATTTAAAAACCATAGAGATCGATTAGTAACTTTTTCAGCGTTCTAAAAAGACGATAAACCAAATCAAAAATTTATGCAATTTATTTTAAATTTAAAACTTGTGTTTACTTGGACTTCAGTTAATAGTTTTTCATACTTTTCAGATTCTAAACTTTCAGTGGTGTTTAGTTTAATACATTTAATGCTTCCTAAGGCATCTAATGTTTTATTCTCTAGTTTTTTATTTCGTTCATTTAATGTAGCGTTTAGTTTTGCACGACGTTCACTTATGTAAATTGTAATTGCTAAAAATAAGTAAAAAAATAAGCTTAAAATCATAAAATTTAGAAAAGTACCAAGTTTCTTCCAAAAAATGAAAAAGATTTACTAAATTAGAATTTAAGTAGAAAAAATTTTTTAAGATATGTGATCGAACTTTAGCCAGCTCATAGATAGATTCAATTTCTAGATTCCTATTCGGAACTTTTCATTAAAATAAAAATAAAACTTACTCAAATATATTGAAAGAGACAAAAATATCAAAATACTAAACCACATATTAAATAATAAAGTAAAATAAATAATTGCTATAATTATATCGAGAAAAATAGGAGTCAAATCAAACAATAAACAACTTAAAAAATTGCTTATACTGTCAGATCCATCATTTATCAGATCGAAAAATTCTTTTGGTTTATTTGTTGTGTAATAATTCAATGATAATTTTTGAACATTGAAATAAATTTTTTTTGAAGCACTCTTTTTAATGCTTTGCTTTACTCTTAGCCATAGAAAGATTCTTAAATTATTCAAAAAACCATTTTGAATTAGCTTCCCATCCAAAAATAGCAAAATCGTTAAACTAATCAGTAGTAAAAGTGGAAAGTGAAATGGCTCATTGAATAAATGATCATGTTCCATTTCAAATGTTTCGGTATTGTTATTTCTCAGATCAATTAGTTCATTAAATAAAATTTTCGAAAATATTGAGATCATTACTGAAGTAACTCTTAGAGCGATTAGAATAAATATACATAGAAAGAAACAAAATTTAGTTGAGATAGAATCAAGTTTTCTTAAATATCCAAACGATAGTCTTAATCTTTTAACAAACATTTGAAAAAAACTTTCAGTCTCTTGGCTCTCCTTGAAATTAATAAATATTTTTAGAATAATGGAATTTTTTTGTTTCTTATTAGAAAATTTCTTACGATCATTAAACCATATCTACGTTTGGGAACACCGGGTGCCTTCAAACCGACCAAAAAACAAAGAAAAGTAGCTATGAACCTAAAACACCATAAACTAAATCTTATTTTGTCATTGGTAGATTCAAGTTTCCAAAACCACTCATCACCTTTGTATGAGATGAATACTAGATTTTCTATTAGTAACTGTAAGGTCCAAAAAATCAATAAAATTAATCCATGACCCCGAGATGGTATGCTTGGCAATGCTTTACAGCTTTCTATATATACTAAATTAATTGCTAAGATCCACGATATTGATTTTGTAGCACAATTTAAAATTAGATACCCATAAAACTTTTAATATAAAAATAATAATTTGTTTAATCAAATTATAGATGCAAAAATTAATTTCTAAAAAATCGATTCTCAATATTTAAAATTTAATTTTTAATTTTAAAAAGGTTTTAAATTTACATTTGTAACCTCCCTTAGTAAAAAGTCTTGCTTTTAACTCTAATTGCACAATTTTATATCTCTGCTTTAGAGTTAACCGATTTTACCGCAGTAATTTTTGAATCAATTAATAAAAATTAAATTTTCAAATCAACATTTTTCAACAAAGTATTTTAGAAATGAATTTTTTGAGGTTAAATTTTGATTAAATTATTGAACTTGAATTACCTTATTCTTTTCAATTATTGTAGTCTCCATTGAAAATTTTACAAAGGCTTCAAGCATTAGGAGAAAATGTAGTAAATATTGAATTTTGAAAAGACAGTTTCGATTTAAATATTCATTGTCAATATTATGGGAAAATTTTCTTTCAAAATAATTAAATATAACTTTAAAAGGCAATTTAAAAAATAAATAAATTAACCTACAAATAAAATAATATTTGGATGCCACCAATAATCAGTATGAATCCGAATGATATAGAGTAGAAAATTGAATCGAAAAAACACAATGAGAATCCTTCATTTTGCCAAATATTACTAAAAACACTTGAATTAGATGGACAAAACATTACTTATAAAATTTTTTTGAATAAATTTTCTTTGAATTAAATTATTTGTTAATCAAATTACTTATAAATACGAAAATTAATATACAAATGACTTATGATTTAAGTGACAAATAAAAATAGCCTTTTGGTTTGTTTAGAATTTCAAGACAAGTTTACTTTCAAATTTTATGTCGGATGGGAAATTTCTCATTTGGCCCAATTTTGTATTTCAAAGCAAAGTTAATTTAATAATGAAATAAAATAAAGCTTAATTTACTAATTATAAATTAAAGCTGTACAAAATATGATAACTGTCCTTTTGTAAGGAATGTATTTTTCGTCAATTAGATCTTTTGTTAAAAGTATGCTTAGTTAATTTCCTTTTTTGTTAATATACCATTACGTTAGTATTTCATAATGAAGGAATTAAAATTTAAAAAAAAAAAGGAAATAGAGTGAAGTCTAAGAATAGCCTACTCATATATTTAAGTTGCTAGAGAAGCATCTGATACTAAAAGTTATAACAACTATCAGTCAATCAGAGGAACCAAAAAGAAAAGATAGAGCCAAAGTACTTTAAGTCATTTTATGCTTAGTTTAGTATAACTATGAGGAAAACCAGTGCCCTTATCTATGTATATTTTATCTTTGAATTTATTGACTTGAATTATAATTTAATTTTTATAAAATAATATTGAAATTTTTTCTCTTTTTTATTTAGAGTGGTTCTCGGATAAATGGAACGTCAACATACGTAAGAAAGTATTGGTAAAGAAATATTTAATTACCACGAATTAACTTTAATCAGGCAAATCAAAAATGTTTTAGAAAAGTTTCAATAAAATATCGATTAAGAATGCAACTAACTTAAGTGATATTTCCTATTCCGACTCAGTTATAATGTAATTATTTGTACACTTAACACCAAAAAATGCAAATTCACGCTTGAAAAATTTTATTTAGCTTAAAAAAAATCTTCTTTACTATTTTGACACATTTCGATCATCTAAAACTATTTATTGATTTTGTCTTTAAAAATCAAACTTTTTGATAAAGTAGTAGTAGTAGTAGTAGTAACTTTAACTGCGCATAAAATTCATTATGCAGTACCAAAGGTACCTAGCCTAACAGGCTTTTGCAGTTACTTTTCATCCATTTGTCTAACATCGATTTAAAACAATTTAAATTTGTTGCTTGAACAACTTCATTCGGCAATTTATTCCATAAGTTCACAATTCTATTCGTAAAAAAGTTTGACAAAAGGTGAACAGTTCTTGTTTAATTCTTTAGTCAATTTAAAATTTAAAAACATTCCTACGGTTCGAGTAATTGCTTACTGAAAAGTTAATCCTTTTGTTCAAACTTACTTTTTCGTATTCACTTCTAAGCTAGTTATTTCAAGTTTTATCAATCTATCCTCATATTTTAAATGTTTCAAACAATTTACTAATTTTGTAGCTCTTTCTTGTACTTTTTCAATCAGTTGAATATCCTGTTTTAAACTCGGATTCCATACACTATTGGCATAATCTAAGTGTGGTCTAATTAAAGATTGATCACTTGAAATTAATACACCAAGATATTTCTCACCTTCACTAATTTCAAGCTTTTGAGACGACCCATCTCGTTTTCTAATAAAATAACTTGGCTTTTCCTCTGTTTTGCCAAAACGAAATACTTTGCATTTTTTCTCATTTAAGGGAACGTCCCAAATGTCTGACCATAAAACTATTCTGTCCAAATCAAATTGAAGTTCTCTCTCTGAGAGTGAGTTATCCAACCTACGAAAAATTTTATTGTCATCAGCGTATAACCTACACTTGCTCAAAATCTCATTAGGTAATTCATTGATATATATAACGAAAAGAAGCGGACCGAGAACTGACCCTTGTGGAACACCACTTGTGACTAAGGCCCAATCGGAGCAAGATAAACATTTCATCTTATTATCCATTCGCAAAATTCTGTTTATATTTTTGAAAGAACTCAAAAACTTAAAAAGTTACAATCAAACTAGAGATTCATTAAAATGGCCAGACGTAATCCGAAAAAAGGATTAATATTTAAAGCATTTTAAAATAAATTTTAGTATAATTTAAAAGAAAAATACTATTTAAAAACAAATATATTTTCAAAATAAAAAATATCGTTGAAAAATACAAATTTTTTAATTGTAAAAAAATTCTCTAAAAAAAGTTTATTAATTAATGAATTTAATTAAGCGTGGTTAAGAATGAATTTAATTTATCAAAACATCAATAAGTTCTTGAAAATCATGCACAAACCACTCACTGTTTGACTTCACTTTTTCCCTAACGGCGTTACCTCCAAATCCAATGAAACCATCCTAAAAAAATTATCAAAAAATTATTTTTATATTTTTTAGAAGAAAAGTTTTAAAAAAGTTGGTTTCAAATTCAAAAAAAAATATTTTATTTGAAATTATACATGAAAA
This sequence comes from Brachionus calyciflorus, assembly GCA_002922825.1. Taxonomy (NCBI): domain Eukaryota; kingdom Metazoa; phylum Rotifera; class Eurotatoria; order Ploima; family Brachionidae; genus Brachionus; species Brachionus calyciflorus. Next base: position 430,831 of record NTPY01000620.1, read on the forward strand.
TGTGATTTTATTAAACATTCAAAATTGGATGTATTTTAAAAAAAACTACCGTAAATCCTCGATAGTAGTACGGGTATAAATTCGAAAACTTCCAAAATTGACCCCCCTCCTTTTTTGAAGCTGAAAGATCTGTGAATAAATTTAAGTAATAAAATCACTGGGTACAAATTCGAAACTCCAGATTTGTACCACGGTATAACTAACGAGGAATTACGGTACCCAAGAATTACCGTTAAAACTTTCCTATTTCATGTGGGACTTAAAATTGATATTTCGAATTTAACCCTACTCATTAAACACGATTTATTTTAAAATGATAAAAACAACAGTTAAACATGAAGTTTTGTTAAATACCGACGAGGCCCTCGCTAGTCCGGAAAGCTTTTTTTTTCGGCATGCTTTCTAGTTCCCAGTTAAATTTAGGACAATATAATTTTAACTCGATAATCCGGCATAAAAACACTCCACCAATCGAGTCGGATTAACGAGGTTCGACTGTTCATCAAGGCAAAACTAAGACTTCTGTCAAATTCCGAGCACCATTTTTCTAGCTCGAGATTTTACGAGCTTCTGTTTTAACGCAAGACCATGAGCTTACCTTTATTTTTTGTTAACAACAATTTAGAAAAAAATTTAACTAAAATGTAAATTAGAGTAAGGATTATATTCTACTTAAGACTAAGGAAGCATCCGACCGCTTAGAAAATAGTCTTGCGTGAAAGCTCGTAAAATTTTTAAGCTAGAAAAATGGTGGTCGGAGTTTGAAAAACAAATTTAATAGGTAAACAGGTTTATTTCTTTTTCTTTTTAAATTTTTTTTTCACCTTTTTTCGGACGCTTGTGAAAATCGGAAATATTGTCCGACAGATATGTTCATGGTCTTGCGTGAAAGCTGAGACGATTTAATACAAGAAAAATGGTGCTCGGAATTTGACAGAAGCGTTTAAAGCCTTGCTGGGACCGGTCCGTGTTTTAGTAACACTCGAAATTTCAGTTAAAAATAAATTTTTCTAAACCAAAAAGTAAGCAAAAAAATCAATCATTTTAAGCTCTTTTTTTTCTTATTTTTCTACTCAATTTTTTAGTCTGTATTTGCATTCAAAGTAAAACTCTGCTAATACGGTATGTCATCTTGGCTAATATTAATAATAGCGTAAAGTGTTGTGAAAATTCAAAATGAAAAATTCATGTAATTGAAAAGATATTAAATTAAACTCACAGCTGGGGGACAGCTTTCAAAATCTGTCCAACCATCTCCAATCATTACAACTCTATTGTAACCATGTGTATCCTTCAATAATTGAATAACCTTTCCTTTACCACCGGATTCACAAGTAAGCTCGCTTTCATCAAAATTTTCATATTCATCTAAAATTATAAAAATAATTTTAAAAAATTAAAATTAATACAAATTAGTTGAATTTTTTACCATTATGGTCAAATTTTATAGTATTAGCAAAAACCCTTTCGGTTTTAATATTTAATAATTCAGCTACTGGATTTATAAATACCCTAAAACCACCAGAAACTAAATAAACCGGAATATTTCTATCATGTAGTGTATTAATAAGATCTCTAAGAATTAAGAATAAATCAAATAGCTATTTTGAATTTAATAGTTACAATGCGAAACTCACTTTATTTTAGGAGTTAATTGACATTTATCACTCCGATTAAATCCGTCAATTATATTTTTAGAAGGCCTTATTATAGATAAACGCATTTGCAGTGCTTGTTTAAACGTCATATTTCCACCCATTGCTTTTAAAGTCCTTAAGAAAAATTTATGATGTTTTATTAATCTACATAATTTAAGGACTTTAAGGTTTTTACAGTTCTTGTACTTGAGATCCAACTCCGGCATATTCAGCTAAGTCATCAATAGCTTCATTAACACATACTGTTGAATCAACATCAAAGCATACACAGTCTGCACTTTTCCATAAACTTACCAACTCTACTTTCGATTTTCTATTCATTTTTAATTTTGTTAATAAATAATTAATTGAAAAATTCCTGAACTTAAAAAAAAATTGAGTTTATGAATCGTATGATGGTAAAATAATCAAAATAAAAAATCTTACTACTTGACAAAACTTTGAAGAATTTAAGGGTTTTACGGCCAAAATTCAAAATTTGAAAGATTTCAACAACAAAAAAAGTTATCAAAAAAAAACTATTTATGTTTTGATATGATCAGAGAAAATGATTACTCAATTTTTTTCATCTAAAAAAAAACGCAAAATTACTATTTAAAAAATATTTTAACGCAGTAAAAGTAATATTGTAGAAATCATTTATTGTTAGATCACAATTGTTTAAAAGTATAATTTTTATAATTTCTAACACAAAAAAATAATTATAATTCAGTTTAAGCTCCCGAAACTCACAAAAAAAAAACATAATATCGAAACTTAGCCACAGATTGAAAAAACTAATTTTTGAAAAAATCTTTTAAAAAAAAAAAAACTATAGTTTGAATTTGTGTACATTTGAAATTTGCAATGCTCTTAAATTGCTCATAATTTGCAATTTGTAAAAAATTATGAATTTAAATTTTAAAAAAATTACTTGCATGAAATATTTAAGTTTGAAAAAAAAAATTCCTTGAAAAAAATTTTACTTATGTGTAAGATTTTTTGACAAAAATCAAAAACAACAAATAGCTTAGACTAGGCAACCAAAAAACCTTATGGACTCCATAGATGATTTGAAAAAAGAATATGATTCTCTTTTTGAGAGAGAGGTTTGTTTATAATCGTTTGCATAAAATTATAACTTTAAGGGCTAAAAGATTATTCAAAAAGCTTTACGTCTCTTTTTAGCCCTAAACACTTTATATACTTGGATAATTTTTAGATTTTTAAAGAAAAAAGTCGATGAAGAATTACAGCATTTATTAAATAATCAAAGCATTAACGAGAATAAATTTAATTCCATAAAATCCGTATGGTAAGTGATTTTTTTTAATTTGTTTTTTAAATCTGACCAAAGTTAATTGCAATAGTTTGTCCTATAACGACTTTTCTTAAATTAATAAAAAAATGAAGATTTGGTAAAACTTTTTAATACTGTTTTATTAGATAACGAAACAAATTTATATCTAGAATGTTTCAAATTAAATCAAAAACAGGCAAGGCTTTTTTCATTAGAGTAAAGATAGTGACGTGAAGAAATAACTGTACTCAAGTAAAATCAGGAATTTCTTAGTAAAATCAGTTTTAGTTTAAAAAAAATAAAGAAAATCTATGCTTAAAATCAGAGAAATTTTTTGGAAGCAAAAACATTTAAGTCACATAATTCGCATTATTTACATTTAAACTGCAAGTTGCATAAATGCCTTTACTTATTGCATTTTAACGCATTTTTGAGAATTTTAAAACATTGAAGTTTCATTTAAATTTAATATTTGATAGAAAAATATTTTAATTTCTTATTTACTCCTTCCTTTTTATTAACTACCGTATACCCTTGCAAAGAGATGCACGCACTAAAACCCAAATTCTCGGGTTGTATCCAATTTTTTGATTGGTTGAAAAAAAAATTGACCAATCAAAAAATTGGACCCGAAAACTTGGGTTTTAGTGCGTGCATCTCTTTGCAAGGGCATACGGTAGCAATTTTATAATTGTTTTAAAGTTTCACAAACTAATTTAAGAATCTATTTTGACCTAAGTCTTAATATTTTTTTAATTTTTAGTCAGAGTATTCAACTTATATTCAAAGACTCACAAAATCTATCAAATATGATCAACTTTACTAGTAACTTAGCTGATAATGTAAGCAATAAAGTAAGACAATTAGATGTCGCCAAAGTATGTTCTCTAATATTGAATAATATGAATGAAATCAAATTTAAATTTTAAAATTAGGGAAGAGTATCAAGTTGTATAAAGCGTGTAACTGATATATTAGATTTGAAAGCTTGTACAGATGGTGTAACTGAAGCTTTAAATGAAGAAGACTATGAAACAGCCGCAAATCATATTCATAAATATTTAAGTTTGGACAAAGACTCGTTAAGACTTAAAAGTGTAACTACGGATTTAGCCGAGAAGAATTTTCTCGATCAATCATTTAATTTATTGCAAGAGTCTAAAAATAAGCTTCAAGGTATCGTTAATGATAAATACGATCAAGCATTGAAAGCTAACGATGTGCCTCAAATGGAACGTTTTTTCAAAATATTTCCTCTAATTGGCTTGGCCGAAAGTGGTATTGAAAAATTTTCAAATTATTTGTGTGCTCAAATAAATCAGTCAGCAGATAAAAATTTTAATGTTCTAATCGTTACGGACAGGTCTGATGAAAGATGGAGTGTAATGTTTGCCGATTCATTAATATTACTATTCGAAAGAGTCGCTAGGGTTATCGAGGCTTATCAACCAGTTATAGAAGCGAGTTATGGCTATGGTAAAATTTTTCTCTTTGTTAAAAATATTCAAAAAGAATGCGATAAACAATCAGTTCGAATTTTAAATAAATTCAAAGAGGCTAGACAATTAAATAATATTTTACGAAATATTCAATTGATGAGTAATTTTAATCGAAATCCGAATCCTGGACAAAAATTTGAAGATAAATTTGATCCTAGGGATTTAGATGAACTACTTACTGAAATAACATTAATTAGTGCAAGATCCGAGTTGTATAAAAATTTTATAACTAAAAGTATTATGACAGATTTGAATGGTATTCAGAATCAAAATACCGCCGAATCACTTAAAACTAAAATTAATCAAGTTAATTCATTTATTAATTCATGTGATTTACAGTGTGCCATACAAGAATTGATCGGCCAGTATTCTTTACTTGAAAACTTTTTTATGACTGAAAATATAAATAAGGCTATTCAAATGGACACTATTACTAAAGATTCATTAACTTCAAGTGTAGTTGATGATGTTTTTTTTATAATAAAAAAATGTATAAAGTAAGTTATCTAATATTTATAAAAAAAAAATTTAAACAATTATACGTTTTTGTTATTAGACGCTCTTTGGTAAGTGATAATGTTGATGGATGTTGTGCAATGTTTAATAATTGTTCAACCGTCTTGGAATCAATTTATAAAGATCATTTTTATTCGAAATTAAAACTTGGTTATCCGAGCGGTTTTGATTTGACTCAAGCAATTAAAAGTCGTTTTCAAAATTCAGAACAAATTGAAAAACAGAAAGTTTACTTTTTAGTTACATTAAATAATATTGAGAAATCGATTGAGTGTGTTATCATGATCAAGAAATCTTTTGAAGTATTTTAATAAAGAAAAAAAGAAGTAATTATTTAAAAACATGGCTATAATTTAATTTCTTAAGGACTACATTTCAAAGCTTTTTAATCAAGAGACTCAGTCATCCAAGGATAAATTGAATGTAAGTATTTCGAAAATTTTGTAAAAAAAAAGATAGTGTTAGCTATTAATTAAAACTACATTATTTAATAGACATGTTTGAATGACCTAAATTCAGTAGGAAATAGATTAAAAGAACTATTGGAATATGGTTTTAATCAATTGAATTCAAATGAAATTAGGCCAAGAATTAAACAATGGTGCGAGCAATATTCGGCTTTAAATCACAAGATAACAGAAGTAAATTTCTTGAAAAAATATTTAATAATTAAATAATAAAATATTTAAAATAAATTCGGATCTTAGGATGAATTTAATCAAAACGATTCAAATGATCCATTCATTCAAAATTTTGTTAAAAACTTAGATCAAATGTTAAATAGCTTAAAAGATAGTTTATCTGAAAAAAATAAAGAAACTTTTACGAGTTTATTGGCATCAGAAACAGCAATTTTACTAGAAAAAAGTATTCTAAAGTGTTCATTTAGTAAATACGGAGGCCTACAGTTAGATAAAGAAATTAGATTTTTAATTAATTATTTGACTTCTCAAACAAGTTGGTCAACTAGAGAAAAATTTGCTCGTCTAAGTCAAATTTCAATATTACTTAGTTTGGAAAATTTGAATGAATTATTCGAATACTGGAATTCACCGTTAGCAATCACATGGCGCTTAACACCTAATGAAATTCGTCAATTACTTTTATTGCGATCTGATTTCAAAGCTGAAGAAGTCAGAAATTTAAAACTCTAAATTATCTTTTCATTTTTTTTAAACTTTTTTTTTTTTAAACAATAAATGACTAATATTTTTAACCGAGTAAATAATTACAAATATCTTTAAAAAAGCACTCGACACAATCGGATGCGGTTATTTTATTTTTCAATATTTTCCAACTTTTACCTACCATATGAAAGAGTGTAAAAAGCTTTAAAATGATACCATAAAAGAATACTTTGTTAATTTTATATTTATTAGAATAGAGCGCTGCCATTTTTTTATTTAAAATACCACGATATCTTACTTTTAAAAAATTGATACCTAATCCCATAGTATAATAGATATGTCTTTTAAAATTCTCGGATGTCTATTTTCGGCACTACAGTACAGTGGTTCTAAATGTAACGTTAAACGTCAACCTTAACCGTATCCATAACCATTACTCATTTATCTTAAAATTGAAAATTAAGACTAATTAATATGGGTTACGATTACTGAGTTAAGTTACAGTTGGTTGAAATTTTTATTAGAAACACTGTGACATAAAATCTTGATTTTTATGAAATTTTTTTTTTGAAAATTTAAATTCCGGTTAATCAGAAATATAGGATGCAACTGAAATCGGAACAATTTGTGATTGAAATTCACAACCCTACTTAATAAACGAGGTTCCGGACAAACCAAATCTAAATCAATGTCTGTATTGGACCTTTTAATAAAGCAAAAATATCGGGACACAAATTTCTTGGAAAGAAAATTTTGAGACTATTTTAAAAAGGTTAAATTTTTACTATACAAATTAAAAATTTTCGCTACTTTTACTTTTTTTCATGATTATGTTGAATTTAAAAATTTTTTTATAAAAGTTTTTTTAAAATTTTTCTTGAATTTTCAAAGAAAAAAATGAATGTTGATGAAGTTCTTAAATATGAGGTATGTCTTTAATTAATACCTTCATAATTGTTTTGAAAATAATTTAAATTATCTAATTTCAAAAGCCATCGAAATCATTTGAAGAATCTCGAAAGTCAAAATCAGACGATAATGATTTTGAGCCACGAAAAAAATTCAAAACTGGTAATCTTGATCATTTGAGTGAAAGAGAACGGCTAGAAGTTCTGAAAATGCTCGAAAATGAGCCAGAAGTAATAATTGATTTAATTTAAATCCCTAAGACTTTAAACGAATTAAATGATTTTTATCCAAGGGCGAGCTTTTTACAGAAGCAAGTCTCAAAAAATTATTACTTCAATTTGAAAAAAAATTTTCAAAAAATCAAGAAATGAGAATTAAATATCCAGATAACCCAGAAAAGTAAATTCTTAACTATTTAATTAAATTTTCAAAATATTTTCAAGTTTATTTTGTTATGTTAGGTTTATGGATTCTGAGGTAGAACTAAATGAAGTTATTCAAGAAATGCATGTTGTTAGTACTAGACCAGACTTTTATCCTCTTCTTTTAGAAACCTCTTTTGTTCCAAGTTTACTAAGTTTACTTGGACATGAAAATATTGGTTAATATATTTTTACAAAAAAATTTCTTTTTCAGAGGTCAAATATATATTTTAAAATTTTTAGATATAAGCACAGCTGTTATAAGTCTGTTGCAAGAAATGACTGATCTTGAATCATCAATGGAAAATTTAGATGAAATTAAATTGTTAATTGATTTTCTATTTGAACAGCAAATATTCTCTCTATTAGTTCAAAATTTGGAACGATTTGATGAAACAAATAAAGATGAGAATGAAGCTGTTCATAATTGCTTGGCTATTTTTGAAAATATGGTTGAGACTAAACCTTCTCTTAGCGTTGAGTCCACTAAACAAGGGCTCTTACAATGGCTCTTAAAGAGAATTAAAGTTAAAGGTCCATTTGATTCGAATAAATTATATGCTGCCGAACTTTTATCCATTCTTGTTCAGAATCAAGATGATAATAGAAAATCTCTTGGTGAAATGGATGGAATTGATACACTTTTGCTTCAGATAGCGGTAGCTTTTTTCTTAATTAAAATAAAAATTCAAAAAGTTTATTTCGTTTTTTTTTAGTATTATAAAAAGCATAAACCAACTTCGGCAGAAGAATTTGAGTATATGGAGAATTTATTCAATTGTTTATGCTCTTGTTTAATGTTAGCTTCAAATAGGGTTAAATTTTTAAAAGCGGAAGGACTTCATTTGATGAGATTAATTTTAAGAGAACAAAAACATGCTAGAAACAGTGCTCTTAAAGTTCTAAGTTATGCTATGAATAATCTAGATGGTAAAGAAAATTGTCAAGCGTTTGTCGAGATGCTTGGCTTAGGAATTTTATTCCCTTTATTTATGAAACCAGTTTCCTCAGGAAAAAAAAAGAATAAAGATAGTTATATCAATGATGGTATGTTCAATCATATTATTACTTAAAAAATTTATTTCTAATAATTTTGATTTAAGAGCATATTGTATCGATTATTTCATCATTACTTAAAAATTGTACAGGAGAAAATAAGCAAAGAGTCATTGGAAAATTTGTCGAAAACGATCATGAAAAAATAGATAGATTAATGGAATTATACTATAAGTATAGCGAACAAGTCGAAAGGGTTAAATTAAGTGATGCAGATGAAGAAGTATAAAATTTTAACGTCATAAAAAATTCCTTTTATTTCAAGTTTTGTTTTTACAAAAGGATTCAGAAGATAGAGATGATGAGCTTTACATGAAAAAAATTGAAAATGGATTATTCGCTTTACAATCGATTGTTTACATTATTATGGATATATATGTGAATGGACAAGAATCAGTAACTATTTTTAACTAATAAAAATTCGTTAAAAAGTGTCAATTTTTCGGGTCTAGTCGTTAGTGTTATTAGATGCCAATATACAGCATTTATAATACACAATATACTAGTATTTTATGCATTTTGTTCCTCGACTCTTCCTCAGCTCTTTCTTTCCATTCTTTTTGAGAAAACAATATAAAATTATGTATTTTTTTAAAACTTTTCCTTTTTTGAAAAAGATAAGGAAAGAAATAGTTATATTATCATAAAAATAAAATAAATTTTTTATTTAATTATCATGATAAATTTGTCAAGATAAGAAATTTGTTATCAAAAGTTAAGTAATTTTATCATTTGCCAATAATTAAAAAATCAAAAAAAGAATTTTTTATTTTTTGATTGTTATCTAGGAAAGATGAAATTAGGAATTTCATTTAGTAAACCTACAGTACAAATTAAAACTAAATTTAGCGAATTTTGTTCCTCGGCTCTTCCTCTGAATAAAATAATCAATAAACTAATATTTTATAACGTATTTTTTTGAAAATTTTACTGAAAAAGGAAAGGAAGAGGAAGAATCGAAGAAGAGTTTAAGAAGAATCGAGGAAGAGGATAGGAAAACAATCGTACAAGTTAGTTTTAATCTGTACGGTACTTAAGTCTTGCTTAAAAGCGACTTTGAATGGCAGAATCAAACTGAAAAAAATGAAGCGCAATTAAAAAAATGTTTTTCTTAGGCATTTTTAAGCAGGTTTTCGGAAAAACTTACCATTTTCATTTTACGTCGATTTTCATTGAATTTACACACTAGTTAAGTGTTAGATAAATATTTCTTTCTTATTTCCTCTCCAATATCAAAAAATATCACTTATTTTGCAGAAAGAAACACATTTATTGTGACATAAATAAAGAAATTAACAAAAAATTTATTTTTTTTAATAAATTTTTATTTTTTATGTTATAATTGACTTTGGAATATTATCATCGAGATTAAAAAGTTATCATTAAAATATATTATCAGTTATCATTTATTATTTTATGTTATCACTATTGTTGATAACTTATTTTTTATTGCTATGATAACATAAGATGTATAGTACTAAATGATAATATATAATGTTAACATCTGATAAAACTTTAGACTACACCCAATTTTTCATCTTAGTTCATCAACAATAAATTTTTCTGATTTTGACTTTCGAGATTCTTCAAATTATTTCGATCATATTGCACTGCTCCTGAATTAACACCGCCCTCGAAATTTAAAAAAGAAAAAATATATTGTGCCTTCAAAATTTTGATTAAGAAAATAAAGACGTCCTCAGAGGCTTTGATTTGCAAAAAATCTATTCAAAAGATCATACTTTTTAAAAATATTCACAAATAAGCCTTACATTTGAAAATATTTTTTATTTATTAAGGCGTTTATTAAATTTTATTTTTAGATTAAAAGTCGAATTAATAAACTTCTTAACTTGAGAAAAGAACCAAAAGATAAGTTAGTAGAAATAACAAAAGGTAACTAATTTAAAATAAATGTTAATCTTTTTTAAAATTAAAATTTTTTTCCTCCTAAATTTTAAAGAGTACAAAGAAAATCTTGGCGATGATGAAACGAAATCGAGCAGCGAAATTCATCAAGAGAGAGAACGAATCGATAATTTAATTCTAAATTTTTGACTCTTTTTTTCATCCTATTTTTTTTTTAAATTAAAGAAAAAAAACAGTTAATATAAAGTTGTAAATATTAAACATTTTTTTATTTTCTCTTTTTTTTTGATCCCTAAAAAAAAAAATTATTTATAGCGATAAAAGCTATCTAGATTTCAAATTTCAAAAATAGTTTATTATAAAAAAAAATTTAAGTTTATCTTGCATTAAAAATCTAAATTATTTTTAGTTGAAAATATTTTTGAAATTTTAATTTAAACTTAGAAATCGACTTTCAAATGTCGCAGGAAAACAAATTTAGATTTGCGATTGATCGAGGTAATTTCTTCTAGGTCTTTTGGACTTTGTTATAACTTGTTTTTTTTTTTAAGGTGGTACATTTACTGATGTTTTTTGTATCACGCCCAATGGCAAAATCATAACACAAAAATTCTTATCTGAAAATCCATCAAACTATCCAGATGCTCCAACTTACGCTATTAAAAAAATTATTGCTGAGGTGATTAAGCCACTAAAAAGAATAGAAAAAATTTAGAGTATCCTCACTCGCTCTTTTTAAGGAAACTGGTTCATTTTTAGTTGATGGTCCGATTGATCCAAACAATATTGAATGGATCAGAATGGGAACTACTGTTGCCACTAATGCTTTATTAGAGGGAAAAGGCGACCGATTTTGTTTAGTTATAACTAAAGGTTTTAGAGATTTGCTTTTTATTGGAAATCAATCACGCCCTAATCTTTTTGACTTGGTAAGATTTTAGATCTACAAATGTAAAATATATTCATGAATCCAATTTTATTATTGAAATTTACTTCAAGTCAATTCAAATGCCTAAAATTTTGTATGAGGATGTAATTGAAGTAGAGGAAAGAGTTGTACCTTTTAATGAAAAGCATTCAACTAACGATTTGAAGCGAATACAAACTCTTCCAAACGGAAAAAAAGTATTGAAAATTAAAAACTAACTTGTTTAATTAAAAAATAAGTTATTTTTTTAAAGATTGAAATCCTTAAAGAGGTTGATTTGGAACAATTAGAAAAGGATTTAATTCAAATAAAAACTCAAAAAAATATTACCAACATAGCTGTTTTACTAATGCATTCTTACATGTAAAAATTATTAACTTTATATTTTATTTTATAAATAATTTTCAGCAATTAATTCAAACTTTTAATTCCTTGTTTGCGATTTTTCACAGTAAAAAGCTGAAGAAAGTTAACTAAAACATGAACAGAAACAGAACACTGTTCGAACAAATATTTGAACACATGTTGCAAAATGTTCGAATATTTAAAGTTAACTTATTTTAGCTTTGTACTCTAATTTTAAAAAAATGTTGTTGCAAGATATTTAAAAATAAGATAAGAATCTAAAAAACTCACCGGACTTTTAGGGCTGTTAAAGTAAAATATCTTTAAATGCTCGGTTTTAAAGATGTGTCGTTAAAAATCGAACACTGGCTTTCAAAATGAAATTTTAATTAGTTCTTACTTTATTTTTCTTTACAAATGTTTTTTTCTCTGAAATTGCTATCTGAAAATTCAAATTTTGTCCCGTTTACGATAAATTAGCGAAAATTTCAACTAACGACATGTCTTCAAAATCGAGCAAATACGTTAAATTTTCTACTGATTGGTTTCAAAAATAAAATATAAAATTTTGATATCTTAGTGTTGACATTTAAAAAACTAACCATAAAAAGTCGTATTTTGTGTAAAATTCTAACGAATTTTTATCTAAATTAAATACTCTTTAAAATTTTTTATTTTAAATTTTTCTTAATGGGAACTTAACACTTTAAAAAAATTTTATTAAAAAAGTCTGATAAATTTTTTTTTAGATACCATGAACATGAGGTTAAAATCGGAGAATTGGCAAAAAAATTGAATTTTAGACACATAGCACTCTCGCACACTATCAGCTCTATGATTAGAGCAGTACCTCGAGGACTCACAAGTAATAATAATAAAACTAAATTTAATTTGTTTAATAAAGAGAAATTTTTATTTAAAAAATTTTTAAAGCAACTATTGATGCTTATTTGACACCTTGCATTAATGAATATTTAAAAAGTTTTACTGCATCGTTCAGTTCTGATGTTAATGTCTTATTTATGCAATCTGATGGTGGTCTAACTTCTATAAACAAGTGAGTTTATTTCTTATGATCACTTGAAATTTGCTGATTATGACGAAAATTTTAAAGTAATATTTTACTAAGGAATTTTAAAAGCTGGCGTTTGTTGTCAAATCAGCAAATAAAAAAAAGTTTACTAAATTAATTTTTTTTTAAGTTTTCGAGGTTCAAGAGGTGTGAATTTGAATTTCAAAAATATTATTCTTATCTAGATTGAATTTTTTTTTTAAAGCTATTCTAAGTGGACCAGCAGGAGGTGTTGTAGGATATGCTCTAACTTCTTTTGATAAAAAAGAACATCAAGCTGTGATAGGCTTTGACATGGGAGGCACGTCGACAGATGTATCTCGATTTGACGGAAAATACGAGCATGTCTTCGAAACAATTACGGCTGGTTACATAATACAAACACCGCAACTTGATATAAATACAATTGCTGCTGGTGGTGGTTCAATGCTTTTTTTCAGAGCAGGAATGTTTGTAGTTGGTCCAGAATCAGCTGGATCTAATCCAGGGCCAGCATGCTACAAAAACAATGGCCCATTAACAATAACAGATGCCAATTTAATACTTGGTCGTCTTCTACCTGAATATTTTCCTAAAATATTTGGTAAAAATCAAAATGAGTCACTTGATTATCAAGCACCAAGAATCCTATTTGAAACTCTAACAAATGAAATAAATGAATATCAACGATTAAAAGAGCTGGCTGAAATGAGTGTTGAAGAAGTTGCTTTAGGATTTATTAAAGTTGCGAATGAGGCCATGTGTAGACCTATTCGTAATCTAACAGAAGGAAAAGGATTTGACACTAGGAAACATCTTTTAGCATGCTTTGGTGGCGCAGGTGGTCAACATGCGTGTGCCATAGCACGATCATTAGGAATCAAAAAAATAATTATAAATCGATTTTCAGGTATTTTGTCTGCGTATGGCTTATCATTAGCCGATGTAGTAGTTGAAAAACAAGAACCATTCAATATTCTCTTAAATGAAATTAACATGGAAAATCTAGTAATTGACCAAATAGAACAGCTTCAAGCAGAATGTATCAAAGATTTAATTGATAAAGAAAATTTTACTAAAGATTCAATCGAAACGGAAATCTATCTAAATTTAAGGTACAAATTTTTTTTAATTATTATTTTCGATATTTATTCTCGCCGCGGTTTAGGTATTTATTATTTTTTCTTAAACCAAGCCACTTGATTCAAAAATATTCATGAAATATTTTTAAATAACCTAAACTTTATATCCAATAAAAGGTCCAATAAATTGTATTAGACTGTTTTAGAGGGATTTTGAGTTTTTTTGAAAATTAATTAATTTTTCAGTTTTTCGAAATTGATTTAATTTTTAATGCATTCTTCAAATTTTATAATAGGTGAAAAGAAAGAGTTATTGTAGTTAAATTTGGAGATGTTTGAAAATTCGAGGCTTTTTTTTTGCATTTGAAAAAAAGTTTTTTTAGTTAATTATCTAAAAAGTCTTTGAGAATTTTATAAGAGAGTTAGACTTGAAGTGAAAAAAAATTATAATTCTTGACCTTTGCCAAAAAAAAGTTTTGAATATGCTTTTTTTTAGGCCTCTAAAATAACTTTGATAATCAGAATGATTAATTTAAAATTTAAGATACACTGGTACTGATACTGGAATAATGTGTTCGCCGGATATTTATCGCGCCTCTCCAAGAGATCTTAAACATACTGATTTTCTTTCAAGTTTTTTAAATCGATACAAAACAGAATATGGATTTGTATTAAATCGAGATATCTATATAGATGATATTAGAGTTCGTGGAATTGGTAAAACAAAGTTTAACAACGAAGAATTAATTAGTTTAGATACACGAATAAATGGTCAACTTGAACCAGTTGATATTAAAAGAGTTTATTTTGACAATCATGGTTTCTTGCAAACTAAGTTATTTAATATAGAGGATATTTTAGTTGGTGATAAAATACATGGTCCAGCGATAATTATAGATAAAAATAGTACCATCTTATTAGAACCAGACTCTCTTGGTTATGTCAATAAAAAAGGCGATATTATAATTGATGTTTTATTAGAAACTGCTACTTTGCATTCTTATCCTACACCTACTGGTTTAGACATTACACAACTTTCTATATTTTCACATCGTTTTATGAGTATAGCTGAGCAAATGGGTCGCATTCTACAGCGAACATCTGTGTCGACTAATATTAAAGAAAGATTAGATTATAGTTGTGCAATGTTTGATTCGAATGGAGGCCTAGTTGCCAATGCACCGCATATTCCAGTTCACTTAGGTGCAATGCAAGAAGCTGTTAGATACCAAATTAAAATGTCTACTGATTCACCAATAAAGAACGGTGATGTTATTTTGACTAATCACCCCGCTTGTGGTGGAAGTCACTTACCTGACTTGACAGTAATAACACCGGTTTTCTATGAGAATTCGGATAAACCTGTGTTTTATGTCGCTAACAGAGGTCATCATGCTGATATTGGTGGTCTTACACCTGGGTCTATGCCACCAACATCGACTAAACTTTGGCAAGAAGGAGCTAATTTTAAATCGCTAAAAATAGTTGAAAATAATGTTTTCAAAGAAAAAGAAATTATTGATGCCTTCAATGCGCCTAGTAAATACCCGAATTGTTCTGGAACAAGAAATTTATCTGATAATTTATCAGATTTAAAAGCTCAAATAGCGGCAAATAAAAGAGTACTTGAAAATTAGAATAATTTTATTATTATTTTTTTTTTTATCTTGTTCTTAAGGGTATTGAATTAATTACACAATTAATTAATGAATATGGTTTAGATGTTGTATTGAGCTACATGGGCTATATTCAAGTAAGTTAGAATTGAAAAAAAAAAATTAAAAAAAATAGGTATAACGTATACACTTTATAAAAGCATACAGCTGAACAAACTGTAAGAGCTTTGTTGAAAAGTTTATGCTCAAAAAGTGATTATGATACAGGTGATTTAGGCCTTTTCAAAGCTCAAGAATTTATGGATGATGGTTCTAATATTGATCTGTCAATTCAAATCAATAAAAAAACAGTAAGTTGTGATTTTTTGGATTATCAAATTTTTTTAAAATATGAAAAATAAAATGAAAATAAAAATTGACTCATTTTTATGCTTGGTTTTAAAAAATTCGATCAAAAGGTGTTTAAGTTCATATGATAAAATATTAATAATTTTGTTAAATATTTAATTTATTTTAAGGGCTCTGCTATTTTTGATTTCACAAATACAAGTTTTCAAGTAAATGGAAATCTAAATGCTCCTAAAGCAATTAGTTATTCAGCAATTATCTATTGCATTCGATGCATGCTCAACTATGATATTCCTCTCAATCAAGTATAATTATGGAATCGAATTTTTATTAATAATTTTGCTTCAAAAAATGTTTTTGAAGGGTTGCCTTGAGCCAATTAAAGTAATTATTCCAGACGGTTGCTTATTATCGCCATCCGAAGATGCTGCAGTTGTAGGTGGAAATGTAACAACAAGTCAGCGTATAGTAGACTTAATTTTCAAAGTATTTAAAATTTGTGCTGCTTCACAAGTAAATTATTATTCTTTTAAATTTTAGATCTTGAATAATTTTTATTTTTTTTTAAAGGGTGACATGAATAATATCACATTTGGAAATGAAAAGGGTGGATATTACGAAACAGTAGGAGGTGGTGCAGGTGCTGGCCCAACATGGCATGGAAGACATGGCATTCACACTCACATGACTAATACTAGAATTACAGGTATCTTCTTAAATATTTACCGTGAATCCTTGTGTGATATGTTTCATGCTTTTATTTCCGAACTATAATGCTGCACCAAAAGCTGAGAGAAAAAAAATAATTTTTACTGGTTCAAAATTTTGCTAAATTTTCTTCAATTTTTCAGCTTAAGGCAGTGTATTTTAGGATTTTAGAGCTTGATGACGAATAAAAAATAAAATATCGATCTTAACATTGGATAGATGATGGCGTTTGTATGAAGCCAAACATATTATTAGAAAATAAACTTATTCATGCAACATCTCAAAATGGTTTACGATAAATAAAGTTTAACTTCTAAGATTTTTTTCTTTAAATTAGATGTTGAAATATTGGAGAACAGATATCCGATTTTGTTGAATAAATTTTCATTGAGAAAATTATCAGGCGGACAAGGTAAATTTAATGGAGGAGATGGTCTAATAAGAGAATATGTTTTTCGAGATGATTTAAAACTATGCGTTCTAACTGAACGAAGAGTTTTTCATCCTTACGGAATGGAAGGAGGTCAACCAGGCGCTCGTGGACGCAATACTTTGGTTAGGAAAGATGGCAGATGTATAAATCTGGGATCAAAATC
Source organism: Brachionus calyciflorus (assembly GCA_002922825.1). Taxonomy (NCBI): domain Eukaryota; kingdom Metazoa; phylum Rotifera; class Eurotatoria; order Ploima; family Brachionidae; genus Brachionus; species Brachionus calyciflorus. Next base: position 447,840 of record NTPY01000620.1, read on the forward strand.
CGAAATAGAAGTTCAACCAGGAGTATTTTTTTTTAAATATTGTAAAAAAAAATAATTAATTTTTTCAAATTTTTAATCAGGATTTGTTCAGGTTGGAGACTCCTGGAGGTGGTGGTTATGGTTTGAAAGAAGATAGTGAAGATATAAACTCATTTGGAGATAATCTTAGGAATTTACCCTTAAAATCTGGCAGCCTAATTCAATATTCATTTATTCAACAATCATCCTAATTGTTTATTTTAAGAAAATTATGTAATTTAAAACCAAATACAAAAGCTTAAAAAAAATTAGCTCTTAGACAAACATAACAACTCAAATGATTTAAATTACATTAATTAAAATATTCATGCCGCTTAAAAAAATATTTCCTAGGGCTCAAGAATTTTTTTTATAATTTTTAAAACTCCTTTTTTTAATTTTAAGTTGATTAAATCTAAACAACTTGTATTAAGTTTATATACTTTTTCGAGGTTTATTTTGATTTAGAGTAAAAAACCAATTATTATCTAATATTTAGAGTTATAGGCACATTAATTATTACATATTGATGTGTTGTTGCCTTAAATTTTTTTAACCCTAGCAGAAAAAATGTTTTTTGTTGTTTGAAATTTGTTTTTTCCAAAGTTAACTTCAAAAGATTGTTTGTTTAATAAATTTTTTTATAATCTTAAAATAATCTTGTGAGAATTTTAATTAATGAAAGCGATAAACCTTAATTTCAAATTAAAATGTGCATCCTAACTCTTCTATTGGTTTGTCTTCTACATTTTAACTTAGGTAATTTTTTTTCAAATTTTAAACAGATCCAATGTTTTAGGCAAATGGAAATGAGTATAGGGATTAAGGATATGTTATTTTGGTTTGTGTAAACTCTATTTTGCTATCATTTGTTTCAATTATTTTCATCTCGATATTTGTTCAATATATTGGTCTGATGGTATACAAATTAACTTTTAATTGATACAATGCGTAAATAATTGCCTGTTTTTCTCAGTAAAATAAACTTCAATTGCCTTTTTCTCAATTATTTGATCTCTGCGATGCTTTTTTTATACAGTTTTTGATTTGTCATATAAGTCTTCGATTTTATAATTCTCATGTGATTCTATAAAATGCTCTTAAAAGAAAATTAATGATATTTGACCAGGTTTAAGTTAAACTCCATGATTCACATCAATCACTAAGAGCACATATATGCATATCGCATTGAAAATAATCATTCTTAGTCTTAGATCTATTATAGAAGAGGTAAGAATATTTCCAAGATTTTCAATCGCCGTTCATGTTTTCCCAGCTCACTCTCAATATCTCTCTAATTTGATTTAATGTAAGATCTAAGGCGTTTGGCGTTTTCAATCATACAAATTTGATGATCATCATGAACAATGGATATTTTCGACATTTATTGTATCGATTAATTTCTGAATTTTCTAGAATTAATAGTGTAAATAAGATAATAAAAAATGGTTATTTTAGATGTGAATTCCAATCTAACTATCGTTGTTATCAAAGTGAATTACAAAAAATTTTCAACTTATACAAAAAAAACTACGCGCTGAAAAGATTTTTATGCGTTGAGTAGCTAGACTTTTAAATGACTATTTCTATTACAAAAACTTTTTGAACTTAATATTTTTTCGTTCTCAATGTTATTAAATGATCGTTCCATTTAAGACAAAATACGATTTTTATTTATAAATTTTATTTTTAAATTTTTTTTTTAAATAATAAAATTTTTTAATACAGCAAGCTCATCTGGAAAATTCTTTCATTCCTTACGTTGCAAGCCATTAGAAAATTTAAACTTAGACGAAGATTCAGTTTTTAAAAAAAACTATTCAAATTTCGGTTACATTCAAAGTCCAAATTATCTAGACAAATATGATAAAAATACAGTTTGTTATTTTTTAATTCACGGTAAATAAAATAAAAATTTTCTATTTTTAATTTTTGCTTCAACTTCATTTGAATTTAGCACCTAGAAATCATAAAATTGTCTTAACCCATATGGAAAAATTTAGCATCGAACCATCAGTCAACTGTGTTCACGATTATCTTGAAATTCGAAATGGTAAATTTGGGTTTGATCCGTTAATAGGAAGATATTGTGACGGAAATTTGCCCATATTTCCAATTTATTCCACAGGAAGAAATCTATGGATTAAATTTTTCTCAGATGATTCGATAGAATTAAACGGATTTCGAATATATTACGAGCTTAAAAAATCTATCCAAAAAAATGAACTTGACTATGAAACTTATCTAAAACTTTCTCAGGAAATTTTAAGTAAACTTTAGTAAGTTTTTCAATTAAGTTAAAATTTGACTTATTTTATAATTTTCAATAGAATGCGATATGAATTTGATAATTAATAATGAAATGGACACTTTCTCAGGAGCATTGACAAATCATGACATTGAAGCCTATTTCATTAAGAATTACAATAATTTTAAAAATTATCTTCTAAGAACTTACAATTCGTTCGATTTTCGACCTGTTTTAGATTGTACGGTTTTTATCGAAACTGATATTGATAAAAAAGTATTTTTTAATATTTTAACAAAAAATTAAATTTATTCTCAAGCCTTTTTTTTTTGAGATATTTATTGGTATTGAACATTTGAACATTGTTTCAATTTCACAGTTAACAAGTTTAAAAGAAGCTCAAACAATAACAAATTGTACAGAGAATTTTTTCCAAATATATGATCATAATACTTCAGAGCAAAATCGAAAAATTCATTTATGCTCCGGTCAAAAAAAATCTTTTTATAAATCAATAACAAACAAAGTCGTGCTTAGATTTAATTTTGTTAAATATTCAGACAATGACTCTTTTAGATTTAAGATATTTTTCAATCCATTCACTGACGGTAAAATATTTTTATTTTTACAGTTAGACATTCATTTTTTTAGTGGAACATATCTCTTATTTTATTTATTTTATTAATTCTATCCTGGTAAAAATACGGTGAAAATGTTTTAGAATATAGAGCTAAGAGTGCTTTACAAAAATTAGTTTTAATTTTGGATTACCAAGATAAAAATCATAAAAGTTTTAGAAAAACTTAATTTTAAGGAAAATTAACCAGAAGTAAAGTATTTAGAGAAAAATTCTTCAAAATTAAAATATTTTTAAAAAAAAATTTAAATCGTCTTCGCTAGAAATAAAAATGTATCTTTAAAAATTTATTTAGAAAATTTTCGAAGTCGTCTTTCTTTAGAGAATAATTTTCGACTCTTCCTCAACTCTTCATCTGAAGAAAACAATCAATAAAAACAAATAGTTTATAACGTATTTTTTTGAAACCTTTCCTTTTTCAGGAAAGGAATGCAATCCTTTCAAAATTTTGTTCTTTTCTCTAAATAAAAAAAAGTCTTAATTTATTTAATTCAAAGTTTATATCATTATATCAAGTGATATAAATAATCATTCATTTGGACTAATTTTATAATATTGGGCATTGTGAATTTTTTAAAAATTTACAATTACTAAATATTTGAACTCTAATAAAAGGTAGAAAAATGATGTCTGAAAAGAAAAAATTATGCAACTTTGTGAAACTTCGAAAGTTAAATTTTATAGATTAGTCTGCAATATTTCTGCAATTTGTGCAAAATTCGAAAACTCGATTAAATATAATTCGTTTTTCCATTATTTAATAGAATTTTCTTTTATAAATTATTCTTAAATGAAGTAAAATTTTTTCATTATTTTTGCTCTACGAATATTTAGATTTAAGTACATAAGCCATCAAGATGAAAATTTTTTTATTTAAATTCAATATCAAAAAATCAATTCATTTTTAAAGAAAATTAAATTAGCTATAAAATCGAATTTTCGAATTTTGCACAAATTGCAGAAATATTGCAGACTAATCTACACTGAAAAAATTTTATGTAGATTTAATCCGCATAAAATTTTTATGTGGATTTTTGGAAAAAAAGTCACTTTAAAGTGGTGTTATCAAAATTTTTTAAAAGACCACAATAAAGTAGCTTAAACTTCTACTTAAAAGTGAATATTTTCGTTTTTTTTCACATTAAAATGGTTTCTACTTAAAACTAAAATTTTAATCCACTTTTAAGTGATTGCAAAAATCACTTTAGAGTGAATTTTTTTTTTGTTCTACACTTTAAAGTGATCTTCACTTAAAAGTGAAAGTTTTTTTCACTTTAGAGTGACTAAAAAAATCACTTAAAAGTGAAAGTTTTTTTCACTTTAGAGTGACTAAAAAAATCACTTAAAAGTGAAAGTTTTTTTCACTTTAGAGTGACTAAAAAAATCACTTAAAAGTGAAGTCAGAAAGGGTATTTAAGGAAGAAGATTTTTCATTTTAAACAATTTAAAAAAAAATAACAAAGTAAGTAATTTTATAAATTTATTTATCTTAATTAAATTTAAATATTTAAGTATATTTTTTTATTTCTATTTTTAAGTTTAGCTAAACAACAAACTTGGATTCTTTCCAAAAAAAAAACAATCCTCTTAAAGTTTCTTTTCAAGTGAATAATCGCCTAAAATATTTATTTGATTTTTATGACATTGCCTTTAAACATTTAAAATGTTAGTGAATTATTTAAATCATTCCATTAAAAAAGAGAATTTAAGTTATAATTTTTCTCATTAAAAAATTTGCTTAATTATTGTCTTTTAAAAAATTTTGCTTTTCTATCTAAAATTTTATATTATTTGCTTCGTCAGAATTTAAAATTAAAATTGTAAAGTTTTAAAAAAATTATGATCCCAAACATTAAAATTCTTGAATATATATTGAAATACTTAAATAGTCGATTATTTTAAATAAGCTATGAATCTTAAATTGTTTTATTTAATTCTTTTTATTAATTAATATTTTAATTATAATTTTTCAAACATTAAATTCAAAAAAAAAATTGAACTTTTATTTGAGGATTGTAAAATTATAATATATTCACTTTAAAGTGGAGTAAACACAAAAAAGTGGTGTAGAACACAAATAAGTAGAGAATATCACTTAAAAGTAGAGAACATCACTTTTAAGTGTAGACCACAAAAAAGTGAAGTTAACACCACTTTTATGTCGGTTTCATTGAAACCACTCTAAAGTGACAAAAAAACCACTTAAAATATTTACAGTGTACGCACATATATGCGAATTGTTACTTCGCATTTTTGCGTAAGCAATCCACATTTTTATTTTTTAATTATTATTCTAGATAAGTCGATCCACATTTTAAAAAATAAAAAAATATACATTTACACATTTGACCTTTTTGACCTTTCTTTGAATTTTTTATTTACTAAATTTTTTAGGGAATTTAAGATAAAAAAAAGATAATTTTTCTTTATAATTTTTTTATTAATAAAAAATAAAATAAAATACTTTAAAAATTAAAAAATTGGCTTCAAGGTGAACCAGCCTAAAATCAGATAAAAATAAAAAGATTTTATGAGACATTGTAAGCTATTAAGGTTAAAAAAAATGTCTATTTTGAATTAAAATTTTAAAAATTAAAAAAGATGACCATCTCAATATTATCACGTAAATCGATAACATTTAGATTATTTTTAGACTTCTATAGGCTTCTCTCAAACTCTGCATCAATTCTAACTGAGTTAAGCATTGATTCAATTTCTTCGAACTTGGTTAAATTAAAAAGAAATTCGATTTAAATATTCAGATAATAAAATATTTACTTACCTTTTTTTTTTTGAAAATTTTTAACTTAACATAATCGAGAATTTTCTTTGTTCAGTTTAAAATGTTGATTTAATTCACATCCAAAATTTTTCTGATAAATGTGGAAATTAATTTTTATTGGTCGTTGAAAATGATTTGCATTTATTTGGATAAAATAACCATTTTTATAAAAAAAAATGTCTCTTATTTTCTAAAAGTGTGGGCAGAGTTCACATAAATGTGGACTAAACAACCATTTTTAAATGCTGAAGAAAAAATCCTCATAAAAGAGTTCATTATTCACATCTATTTGTAATTTATCTAAAAATCTAAAAATGTGGATGTTCTTTTTATTCGCATTTGATACACATAAATGCGAATTCCACATCTAAAATCCACATCAAAAATTTACAGTGTATAAGGTTTAACTTCCGAAGTTTCACAAAGTTGCATAATTTTTTCTTTTCAGACATCATTTTTCTACCTTTTATTAGAGTTCGAATATTTTGTAATTGTAAATTGTAAAAAAATTCACATTCCATAATATTGTCCTTTTAAAAATCTGTGATTTATGCAAATTTTGTGATATGTTTTGTAATATAAGGTAATAAAATTTACATAGAGTTAGATCAGAAGAAATCGGTGCCGGATTTTTTTGTGAAATAGCTTAAATGTGATTTAAATATGGCTTGCAGTTACCGTATTATAATTTACTACGCAGTTACTGTACTAAAATTTAAATATGGCTTGCAGTTACTGTACTAAAATTTATGCTTTGGAGAACTTTAAAATAACATTTAAAAATAAATAATGAATTTAGCAAACGTTTTTAGCAAAATTCGATAAAAAATAAAAATTTACAAATTTTAAATTTTGACCATTTTGTTTTTTACCCAAAAAATTTAAATGTTATAATATATGATCTTGCACTCATTTTTTTAACTTTTAATTTTTTTTAGGAAAAAAAATGATTATAGAGTCAGATATTTGACGAGCCTTGAAAAAATAAAATACCATAATCACTCGATAGTAGTACCTGTATAAAATCGAAATTTTTCAAAATTGTACCATCCCCATTTTTAAAGGCGAGTTATTTTTCAAACACCAATATTTCTGATTCAAACACCAAAATTACTTCTAAAAATTTTTATTTTTCTGAATTTTCCTAACGAATATTATTAATTCTAAAATTTCTTATTCGAAATAAAATTTCTGAATTGGTTTAAAAATTCTGAAAAAAATAATAAAAAACATAAAACATGATTTTCTTTAGGAAAAAAATTTTTTTTTCAATGGGATATCAGAGATTAATTTTAGTATGAAATTGGTGAAACAAAGAATACTGAAAACTTGCAGATTTTATAAATAATTGGTTAAATTCATATATTAAATAAATAAAGCTATAAGATATTTTAAAATTAATTTTTCCGAAAAACATTTTGTCGTTAAGTCCGTTTGTTTGTTTTACGGGCCAGAAATGACCAGTGCCTTATTCTAGACTAAATGAGATTCAAAATGTTTTTTTAAAAATCAAAAAATATTTAAAGAAAAAAATTTTTGTTGTTGGATATTTTTTAATTAATTTTATTAATATTTAGAAAATTTTCTACAGGTAAGAAATCCTAATCAACACGAAAAAAAAATAGAAAAAATTAGTAATTTTGGTGCTGAAATCAGAAATATAAGGAAAAAAAAAGAACTAGCCATTTTTAAAGCCAAAAGGTCTATGAATTCATTTAACTAAAAAAATCAATCGGTACAAATTTGAAATCCTAGTTTTGTACCATTGTATAACTATCGAGTGATTACGGTAGAACTTTTAATTAAAGTTAAGTTTGTGGTTGCAGTGTATTTTTTTATAATTAAAATCTATTGTTATTTTTTTAATAATATTACTCATTTTTAGGACCCTGTATTTCGAATAGAACTTTTTTATGTTCAGATGAAACATGTATAAATAAGAGGTTTGTATGTGATGGTAAACGGAGTTGTTTATTTTCTGAAGATGAAGAAAATTGTCATCAATTTTTGTCTGCAACGACCAAGAAAATAACAGGTAAACGTTTTAAATATTTCCCGTCAAAGAGTGAAAGATTAAATAATAGAAAAGATAAAATCTTAGAATATTTTTATTTCAAATAAGTTAGTCTTGATTTTTTTAAATCTTTTTCCAATCAAATTTCTTGTGAAATTGAATACTAAGAACCAAAGGCGTAGTAAGAATGAGGTTACATCAGTCTAAAGAGAATTAATATTAGAATATTTTTAAAAAGTAAATTTAGAATTAGAGTTCAGAATTTAATTTGAAAAATAAATTAGTATGCTCAGATTACAACTAAAAACAAATATTTAAACCTTTTAAAATTTCTATGCTATCTTAATTAATAACTAGTATGGCCCGTTGCTTCGCTGCCGGTTTCACATTTTTGTTTCCTTAGATATTTTAAAAAGGTTACAAATGGATAAAATTATATCATTAAGATAGACGCAGTTAGAGGGAAGTTGTAAGATTCGATACAAATATTTTATATCCCGCTCATTTCTAAATAAATAATCATCGATTTGCCTCTGATTAATAAATACTAATACTTCGTTTAAATAACTTAAATTCCAAATTAAAGAGACAGGGGTCTTGTACCAATTATAGACAATTGTCCATGGACAATACCTCTTGTCTGTTAGACAGACAATTTTTCCATTTTTTTGTCCATTGTCCACGAAAAATTTTTTCTAAAATAATTAAAATTTGCATTTAGTTATTAACAGTGGCTTAAAATTTATTATAGCGTCAACAGTCAGTAACTTTTGACTGTAACTGTCATCTGTGTTCTAACAGCTTAAACTTTCAATTTTAAGATACTTGAGCTATGGCTACGGTCAAAAGTTTTACGATTGACGGTTTAAGCGGCATTTACTTAAGATCACTATTTTTTATTTAAATAATTATTTTAACCTTATAATTTTCATAATAATTATTATTTGTTTAAATTAAAAAGTAAATAAGTTTTTCTTTTTTTTTGTAGTTTAATAGAATGTTAATTGATTGCCTCTTTAA
>NTPY01000620.1:462717-474829 GCA_002922825.1 Brachionus calyciflorus
TTTTGAAATTATTTTGGCAAATAAACTCTAATGGCAGCTAATGGAAGCTAATAGACCTCCAATAGACTGTCTTTTTAAAATTATTTTTTCTTCTAGTAGAGCTCAGCTTGATTTTTTTGCTCCGCTTGGCGATAGGTGCCTTTTCCATTATTAAGTATTGGCTTTCTTTTTACATAGCCCGAATTTAATAAAGATTGATCATAGCATCAGTTTTTTTGAATTTTCCTGCATCAAATAATCCTGCATCATCTTTGTAAAAAAGCCATGATTGAAGGTAAGAGTTTTTAGAAACTTGTAAATTAAGCAAATCAGTAATGGAAGCCTTGTATGGGTAAACGTTATTTGAATTTTCATAATTGTGTTCATTAGAAGACAATTCCACCTTTGAAAAAAGTGAATGTAAAAAATTATTGACTGGTGCTATTTCATCAGCTTCTTCAATTTTATCTTTTTCCATATAAAATGAAACTTGCAAATAAAGACTTGTTCTCCAAAGTTGTAAATAATGATTATTTGATCCTTCATATCTGAAATCAATAGGTGAATCTGGTGAAAGTGATGATGGTGGATTTATTTCAAACCATCCACAATTAACAATACTTTTATTGGTAGATGATGTTAAAAACAAATCCAATTCAGATTTAATACATTCTGAAGAATCTTTTAGAAATTTCATTATTTATCAAAAATGTCGAAAATTCTTATCTTTTTTTTCTTATTTTTATTTTGTTTTAGTCTTCTTATTTATATTGAGGTTTTAAATAGAGTCCTTCACCATCTTGTTGTGATTTTAACGATTTTAGACTTTCACCAAATCTATTTTTTGCGCTACTTAATAAATTATTACCTTGATAAATTATTAAATGTATCTTGAACTACATCAGTTGCAGACTTGAAGATTTCTTTTCCTACAGATTATGCTACTGGCATTGCATGTTCTCTTACAATCTGGATAATCTAGCTAAAACTTTTTCTATAAATTCCACCAAGACCTAAACTCTCTGATAAGGAGAACCCTGAAAATATGGAAGACAATTACCAGCCCTATTTAGATAATAAGATTTATAATCCATTTAGTTTTTAAAATGGAGTGTTGAAAAAATTGTTCGTTAGTAGATAGGTTTTTTCGAAATTCGTAACGCTTATGAAATATCATTCAAGTTTGATAGAATGATACTGGATGTCGTTAAAAACTAAAAGGTGCTAAATTTGATGGGAGTGTTAAAAATGGACAATTCTTTAAGATCAATTAAATAATTTTATTTACCATTTTTTAATTATTGTCAATTTAAAATTAAAAATTTTTGATGAATAAATTAGTATAAAAAATTTCTTTTCTTTTATTTTTTATCCTTAAAAAAAATGAAAAGTGTAAAGAAAAATTTTGAAATACTCAAAATTCTGTCTTGTTGCAATAAAAGAATGAGGATTTCTATAATAAATTCTTGTACTCATGACCTTATTGACGGAAATAACAATCTTTCTAATTCTGAAAAAAATGAGCTTATAAAGTATAAAAATGTGATGCGTAAATTATCGGAAAGAAAAAAGATCAAAGAAAAAAAGAAAATATTAATTCAAAAAGATGGTTTTAACAATTTTTATTAGCTTCAATAATAAGTGGCATCGCAACTTTAATAGGGAAAACATTTTCAAAAGAATGAAGTTTACAAACAAATGGATTGTTTTCTCATTCAATCCTTAAATTCTCTTACAGGAAAAAATGAAAATACAGTATTGATAAAAAGAAAGAGAACGGCATGAATTTTTTCTTTTTTTCAAATTTAAAAGGTCGTCCTTTTTGAATGGATCAACATTTTGAAATAATTTTTTTTTTATTTTTTATTACTAGTTGAAATTTAGACCGTTTAAATTTATTATCTTGTAATTTTTAAAACTCAATTTTTAGAATAGAAGAAGCTAACTCTTGACTTGACTATTGTTCTCTTCTTTTTTCGACTTTGATTTTTACAAAAAGACCAAAAAGAGGGGGTGGGGGTGTAACTGATTAGAAAAAAAATTAAAAAATCAAGCAGACCGTCATTTTTCTCATAAATTATTTTGTAAAAAATGTTCAAAAAGAGTACAGCTGGAATTTTTTGCTCTGGTTGGCGATAGATGCATATTTAAGTCACGTACAGATTTGTCATGATCTAATCTGAATCTTTCTTGCCCACGAAGATGGAACAAAGACTTAACGAAAGTAAAACTTATGGACCTGACTTATGAAGCTTATGTATGTACGTACTTTTTTCAATTTAATGCTAGCTTATTAGCCTTTTCATTTTCAATATTGTTCAAGAAATCTTTAATTAATGACACTATGCCTAAACTTTAAAAAGCTAATTTAACACCTTTCTTAAAGTTTGGTTCTAAGTATGAAATTTCAAATTATCGTCATTTTTTTTTATTATTTATTTTATGAAAAGCTTTGGACAGGATTATTAGATAAAATGTTAAATTTTTTATTAGTAACAAGCTTATTTGTAAAGAGCAACATGGTTTTAGTCCTGTTATTAGTTTTTTGTCGGATAAAAAATTTTATTTTGATTACTTTTCTATATTTCAAAACAGGACAAATGTAGAGGAACCTGAACAAAACATAACAAAAAAAACAATAATATTTTAAATGGATTTTATTTAATTGTTAAATCGTTTTAATTTTCATTTCGAGAGTTTTTTTTTAAATTCTTTTTTAAGTTAAATAGGCTTTACAAAAAAAAAACAATAATATATTATAGTTTGCTAAGTTTTATAAATTAAGCAAATAAGAAAATATAAAAAAATAATAAAAAAAAAACAATTTGTCGAAAATATCCAAAAAGAAATGACAAGAAAATATGATATTTTTAAAGTTCTTTTATTTGGATCCTTTTTCAAAATAAAATATTAAAAAAATATTTTTTTCACATTAGAAAAGAACTTTTTTTTTTAAATATTTACATAAATCGTAAAGAAAATAATGCCCTAAATCAGTGTAATAACAAAAAATTCTCATTCTTTTGACCTTGACACAGTAATTTCTTTTTAAATTTAAAAAGAGACAAAATAAAAACAAAATTTCAAATCCGACACCAACTTTACTTTTTACAACAAAAACAAAACGTATTTAAAATTAAAAATTTTCGGATTCAATTAATACAGCATCAGATATATCAAGATTTTATTTTTATTTATTTTTTTCTAAATTTAAAAAAAAAAAAATTTTAAAGTCTCAAAATCATCAATTAATTTTTTAGAAATTTTCGGTAAATTTATTTTAAAAAAAATAAAATTAAAAAAAAATTTTTCTCTTTTCTTTGTACTTTCTAAATACTAAAATGCAAAAAAAATAAAATAAACAAAACAAAACAAAAAAAAACACTTATTCTAAAACTGTTTAAAATTTTTTAATCGGTAAAGATGACGTTGTTGATGTTAATGAGATGAAATCATTAGACGATGCAATAGACGATGTTGATGAACATGACGACGAACCATAACAAGACGATTTATTACTACTAAAATTCTTGTTGTTATTATTGTTATTATTTTCTTTACATTTATTTTTTAAATAAAATCTTAAATCGAATTTATTAGTATTTGGAAATTTTTTAAATTTAAATCGTTGAAGATAGTCTTCATTAGATCGACTTGGTCGTACTCGATCATACTCGGTCCAACGTCGATTTTGACCACGGCGTCTATTCAACGAATTCGACCTCTTTTTATAAGGAAAATATTTTCTATCTGACTTTGATTTCCAATTATTTTCGTCTAAGCTTGACTCGGATCTCGATTGAGAAAATGATCTATTTAACGAACAAGACCTTGTCCGTGGCTTTTCTTTTAGTTTAAGACCCTCATTACGATACTCATCTAGCATATCGTCCAGTTTCTTACGCTTTAAATTATCATCTTGTTGATATTTGAATTTAAAATATTTAGGCTCTTCTATTTTGTGTTCATTTTTGGCTTCAAAAGAGCTCAAACGACTAGAATGAGATCGTTGACTAGAACTAGAAGGCGATCTTGATCTAATACTAGAACAACTTGAAATTACACTTATATTACTTATACTAGATTTTCTTGAGCATCGACTTGAACATGAAGATGCCGACGAATGTCTTATTTTTTCCATATTAGAAAATTCTTTATTTTCAGTAATTTCAGCTTGTGTTTCATTTGTTGGATAAACATCTAATTCACACAGAGAATCGTCGTTATTAAACGATTTTGTCGATGAAATAGACTCAAAAAGTATCTCTGAAGGTTTAATTGATTCTTTACGTTGTCTATATTCGGCTAAAGAGACTTTTTTTTTGGTGGCCTCGGGCGCTGTTTCAGTAAGACTAGTATTTGACTGTGGACTCGGTAGACTAGTAAAAGGCAAACTTGGATTCATTATATTTTGATACAAAGACATAGTGGCCAATTGATGAAAATGTAATAAATCAGGTGGATAAAATTGATTTGGCGTGTAAAAATTCGGTGTTGAACAACTTGAAATTGGTGCCGAACTTAAAAAGTTCGGCGATGACATTTGAAAATTAAGAAAATTTAAATATAATTGATGCTCGGGCGGAAAAAAGACTGGTGGTGATGGTTGAATATTAATATTAAGTTGTTCATTCGGTTGTACTGTGGTGTTATCTAAAGATTCAATTGAGGACTCTTCAATAAAAACTCGTCTTTTTTTAGGAGGCTGAGGATTTTCATTTTTAGTTGGCGATGACCCATTTTGACTATCCTCATTACTACACGTTTTCAACCAGTGTTTTTTCGGATGAAAAAAAGATTTATTTGTGAGGAAATTTTTATTATTTTCTAATGATTCTAGAGCTGGTGAGAAACGGTTCTCATCATCGGATTCTAAATTTCTTTGAAGTAAATTTAAAGTCCTACGTGGTTGAATACTTAAATTGACAAAGCTATAATCAGGAGATTTGACTGTTGGTTTTATTTCCTCATTGGTCTCTAAAGGCTTAGCTTCAGTTATACTCGCTATTTCCATATCGACTGTTTCGGATACTTGTGATTTAACGAGTAGACTAGGTCGGGATGTTTTCGATTTTTTCGAAATTTTTTCCGCTTTATTTTCCAAAATTTTTTCATTTTCTTTTTCACATGTACCTTGAGAATTTTTGTTATCATTTGAATCCTCACTTAATTTGCTCTCAATTTTTTCACAATTTTCTTTTATTTTCGATTCTTTTTTTCGTTTATTTTGTTTTTCTAAGCGTTCTATAACTCTCATATAGCTTGCTAATTTACGATCTTCTCTACTTAAACTTTTATTATCGTCTAAAAGGTGAATTGTCGGTCCTGGTGATTGAGTCGATGGTCTTCGTTCGCCTCGAACAGATTCTTTATGCACTTTCGTACTTTTGACAGGTGTATTTTTCAATATTTTTTCATTCAATTTTATCTTAACCTCACATTCGTTCGATTCACAAACACATACTAAATTAGAAAGACTACCTGAGACATCAGGTGGCAAAAAGACCTCACCATTTTTACTTATATTCTCAGTTGATTGTACAAAAAATCTTAAATTTTCTTTATTGTCTTTAAATGGTATTAAACGCGTATTAAATTTACAACTTTTGCGAATATAACGGGAATTATTATACAATTTAGAAGAGTCTATAAAAACAATTTGAGAGTCTAGGTCATTTAAATTTGTAGTAGATGACGAGGAAGACGATGAAGTGCTTGGTTTAAGTTCAGAATCATTTGGTATTTTAATACTTATCAAATAATTCTCCAAGTCATGTGCGCAATTTTCATTTGAATATGAAATTTGACCTAAATACTCGCATATTATTTGATCTTTTTGAATATTTTGGGTAATTTTTACACGATATTTTTTAATGTCATCCAACTCGTCTAATTTTTTATTTTTAGTTTTAATGACTTTTAAAATATCCGGTTGAATTTGATCCAAATTTAAGGACTTGGAGTCTAAATTTTGAATTTTTTTAGATGATGATTGCGTCTCTTTTGATGAATCGTCTATATTTTTTGTCGTATCATATTCTTCCTTAATTGTACGAGATTTATATTTTCTCTTGAGTTTGTGTTTACATTCGTTTTTGTCACTAGAGCTCGTCGTTGGTGATGATGGTATGTTTGACTCGTATGATATCGGATCATCAATTGGTTCATTTTTAAGCTCGATTTGCTCATTCTCTGTGTGCTGTGGTTGTGGAGTTAGTACACTTGTTGTATTACTTGAACTACTGTTGCGGCGATTTTTTATCTTATTGAAATTTTTTGACAAATTTTTCAAATATTTTTCTTGAATTTGACGCGCTCGTTGAGCATTCACAACTCTTGGATCACATTTTTCGCAATAGAATTTATCTGGTATTTTCTTTTTGTTAACTTCCATACATGCTATGTGTTGCCATACACTTTACAAAAAAAAAAAAATAAAAAATCTATCTTATAAAGCAACTCATTTCAAAAACCATATTCTTTAGAAAATAATTTATTTTAGGAAATATTTAAACTAAAAAAAAAAAACAACTCTCAGAAAGCTAAATAGGAAATAAATCAAAAAAAAAATGAAACGAATTTTTCTTGTAGATTAATTTAAAAAAGAAAAAAGCATTTCATTTGAGAGAGATCAAATAAATGAAAAAGTTTTTAAAAAAAAAGACAATTTTTCTATTGAAATTTCAATCTCAGATGCGAAATTAATCTAAAAAAGTATTTATCAGATAGAGAGTTAAATTTGAACAAAAAAAAATAGTCGTTTACTCCATACATTAAATCAATGGTAGTGTTTGAATAATTTAACTCTCATCTCACTACCAAGAAAAAAAATCAATTTTAACAAAAATTTTAAATTGATATTTATCTCCAAAATTTTTTTACTGTTACATGTAACATATTGAATTTGAAAAAATTTGATATGAAAAATAATGAAACCCATAGAATACCCGAAAATTCACCTTATAGTTATGGAAATTTAAGGGCTGGTCAAAACGACGAACACCTGTTCCTGAAATTTACTTCAAAAATTTACCTATTAAAAAATACGAACACGTTTTCGTAAAATTAACTCAAAATTTTTTTAAAGTAAATTTGAAGTGCACTTATTTAAAAAAATAATGGAAAAGTTACGTTAATTTAAAAAAAGAAAATTATTATCATTTCACAGTAAATCACAGAAAGCAGTTTATAGATATAATTTAAAAGAAAAAAAAAGAAAATTTAAGAATTCACCCAAATAAATACATTTAATTTAAATAACTTATATAAAGTACTCTAAGAATGTATAAGAGTAAGATATATTACGAGACATGCTCATTATTGGTCAATTTTGCAATTTTTTACGCATTTATGAGTTCATTTTTACGCAAACGCTGAGTCGAATGTAATTTTAAGAAGTTCAAATGAACTTGTCAATATCTCGAGCAATTTTTTGTTACATAAGAAAGTTTTAGATTTGGTTGAAATAGAATATCTAAAACAAAAAGATTTCCATGTATTTCTTAAATTAAAAAAAAATGCATTAATTTTTGTCGTCTTTATATAAATTATGTGAAAATAACTAAACTTATGAATTAAAAAGTTTGATTTGAAAAAATAAAATTTTCCCCGATTTAAAAAAAGATACTTTTTCCTAGAAAATTTGGACCGGAGAAAAAGTACACGCCACGCAGAAATAATAAATAAAAAGCTTATAAAAATTCTTTTGTTGTTCTTGAACATATGGCAACATAACTTTGACAAATAATTTTTTGAGAAAAAAGTCTTATCTTCAAATTCGAGTCGATGGTAGTACTACTTAGAAATGCATTATTCTTTGACTAAATAGTTAAAAATGAAAAGTTTATTCGGCTTTACAATAATAATTATAAAAGAAAAAAAAACAATAAGCACGCGAACTTAACTAATGGAAACAAAATTAATCGAAAAATCCAACCAACAAAGACAAATATCAAACAACATCATCATTAATTAAATTTTAAATAGAAAGCACATTAAAACGAGAAAAGAAAAAATTAATTTGCTTGCTTAGTTGCAATGATGAAAATATTTTTATTTTCCATTTAAAAATAAAATTCTATGCATAATTTTATTTCAATTCTTTTTTTATGTTCAGGAATAAAAAAAAATTGCAATTTAATTATTGTTTAATATTCATCTCCATTTTTTTTTAAACTAAAAGTCTTTTTTTGTAACAACAACTTAAATTCTTTTACTGCAAAAAATAAAAAAAAAATTTTTTTTTTCCTCTAGAAAAGAATCTACTATATGTCTCCCAAAATAAGCCTATCTTGAAACATATAAACTCTATTAAATAAATTGACCCATTTTTTGATATTGTTGTTATTGTTCAGTCTTTAAAAGACCTAAAATGAGGATATCAACAAAAACAAAAAAAATTTTGAAAAAAGAATAATAACCCTTTGAAAAAAATATGGGTCAAAAAAATTAAATTCTCTTTTGAAAGCTTGAATATACTTACAGACAATTATCACAACAAATCATAAAACCATCGTCATGATCCATTTCGCATATACACCTTGTGACATCGCTTTTAGTATTGACTGTAATTATTTGATTATTTATTTTTTCCATAGGAATTTCTTGATCTTGAATACTTTCTTTTTTATCTTCGTTTTGTTCTTCTTTTTCAACGTGTTGTTCTTCGACAATTGGTTCTTTTTCGTCGCCATCTTCTTTTTTTTCGACTTTTATTTCCACGTCGTTTACCTCGGTTTCTATTATTTCTTCAACTACTTGTTCTACTTTATCGGCACAATTAGCCGCATCGTCTGTCGAATTAATTTCAATAGTTGCTGTTGATATTTCAATGGTTTCAATGGGTATTAATTGAGATCCATTAAAATTGTCATTAAAATTAGATGTATTTGTATTTTGAGTTAATTTACCAATGGGTATAAGAGTTATTGGCTTTGAATTTGGAACATATTGAATGGGAAGATTATGGTATGGCGTAGCGTTCGGAGTTAAACTCGTGGTATTTGGTCCACTAGTATTATTTTGTTGTTGGGTGTGTTTATTATTAAAATAACTACTTATTAAATTTGAACTCGATTTGTGAGGCTTATGAACAATTGGTTTAGGACTTAAATCTGACGATTTAGGCTTAGATAAAATTAGAATTGTCGGTGATTTTTTGACAACGTATTGTAGTGATGAATCTGGCGACGAATTTATTCGATTTGTATTCAACATTAATACTTGTTTTGGACTCAGTGTTAAGATGGGCTTTTCGTTTAAAGTTGAACATAACGTTTGAGTTTGATTTGAAGATTGATTTGACGATGACGGATTCGAAGACGTCGTCGTCGTTGTTTGACTTGTTACGAACGAGCATAAGCTCATTTTGGCTTTAAATAAACATCGAGTAAAAACAAAAAAACAATTTTAGACACTCAAAAAAAAAAAAAAATAGTTTAAAATTTTATCTTATGGTTCGTTAAAAAAATCAACAACAACAAAAAAGTTTTAGAATTTTATTTTTAGTTAATAAAAAAAAATTAAAAAAAAAAGCTCTTTTAATTTTTTATTATATTTGAAATTTATGATAAATATCTTGAAAAAATAAATTCATAATTTTTTCTTTTTTACTAGAGATATAACTGATGTTTTTTTTTTTTAATTTTTTTTTGGTTGATGAGGGGTGTTGTAAGACATAGGAGACTAATATAGTCGTATATATAGTGATGAACTCGATTTTTTCTCTTTTTTTTGTGTTTTGTTTTTGCTATTTTATATTAAGCCGCAATTTTTTTCTTTTGAAATTTACATAATTTATTCAATTTTCGAATAAATGAAAAATATTAAAATATAAAAAAAAACAAAATTTATTTAGTTCTGATTCGCTGTTCTATGGTGTTTATTGCAAGAAAAAATTATTCTCTTCTTTTTTTTCTTGGAATATTGCACGTTTTAATTGAAATTTTATTATTTTCAAGTTGAAAAAAAAAATTATTCTTTATTTTTTTTTAAATTTCCATCATATTTTTTGAAGCTGAGCCAAAAAATTTTCATTTCTTTTTTTTTTTGTTGGGATAAAATATATCTGAAAAAAGGTGACATTAAATAAATTATGATAATTATTTATTTTGTTACTTGGATGATATTTAAAATTGGAATTAATTATGTTTTTTTTTAAATTAAATTCGAAAAGAGCAAATTAAACTTGTCTTAGTCAAAATAGCAATGAGTGAATTGAAACCGAGTGATTTAGATATGGAACAACAGGCTAAATTTGATAAGGAATTAGCATGGTGTATTAGAAAGTTATACTCGAAATTGGAACATGAAAAAAAGGACAATGATAAAAAGAGTAACTTTTTTTTTCTTTTGAATTTTTAAAATATACAATGAATGAAATCATGTGATCTTTTATTTTCAAATAATTTAAATTTTTTTTTCTGAATTATCTTTTTTTATTTTAAGAGCTTAGTATTTAAAAGAGTTAAATGGATTTTATTATTCCAGAAAAACTCATTTTCCTTTAAAAATTAGTTTTTCTGTCAATTTTTATTTGGATAATTATAAATCAAATACTCCAAAATAAAAGTTAACTATTGCAAAACACTTTGTTAGAAAATGTTTTTTTTTTCAAAAGACTTGAGTTGTTAACGCTCAAAAACCTTCGACAGAAGTATTCACTTGTTTAAACAAATTCGAACATTTGTAAAAATGCGTCGTTGTTTGAACATAAATAAATTTCAGCTGCTGGTTTTTTTAGTCTTTTAGGTAAGAGTTACTATAGTTTAACTTGAGATAAGTCAATCGAAAGCTTTTCTCAATAAGTGAGATAAGTAATTTTGATTGTATTTATAAATAAAAGAAAAAAAACTCATATTTGCGCTTTCTGCACTTATACATGAAATTAAATAGAACTAGAACAAAAAATGTAAGTTAATATAATTTTGGCTCATTTATTCTCAAAAAATTTTTAAAATACTTTTAAAAGCTTATTTTATCATTTTTTTACGAGATTATTGTTTCCTCTCAATCGAATAATTTTTTCAGAAACGAATTGTAAAAACCACGAGATTGTGACTTTAAAAAGAAAAAAAATAATTGTATGAATTTTGAAAAGAAACTGACCATGGTCAAAATTTTATTTTTTCTTAATAATTAATTTCTTGGATCATTTTTGTCACTAATTTTTAGGTACTCTTTAGTGGGGTTCGGTTCGGTACGGCTACGCTATTTTTTCATTAGCTGTGCATTATCAACTGAATTGATACACCGAAATAATACTGGAAAAATCTAGAAAGGTGTTTTTTAACAAAGTTTAAAAATCTTGTAAAAAGTTGAGTTTTCTGATAAAGATTTTTAATGTAAAAAAGGGTTTAAAATTTCTAGAATTATAATTTTAATACCGTAAATGACATAATGACATGTCGTTAAAGTCAAAATGAAATTATTCAAAGACATTTCTTTAATATCGAGCAAATAAATTATAATTATTTTCTAAAAGAGACTTTTATTTTAATTAAAGTAAATGAAATAATTAAAAGCATAAACACATTAAAAAATCCAAGTGAGCTTTTGATAAAAAAACGTCAAGTGATGTTTAAGATGCTCGGTGATTACCGAGCTAAAATGAAAGCAGAAGAGTCCAAAAAGCCACTTGCAAAAGATGGTAAATATGCTTAATAATTATATATTTCTCTAAAATTAAAATTTTTATATTAAAGAAATGAAAGTCAAATTCCTAAATGATGAAGGTCAAGAATTAAAAAATTCAAAATACATTAAAAAATCTCATCATAAAACCGATGAACCTCATAAAAATGTTGAAACTAATCTCAAAAATTTAAATTTAAATGATAAAAAACCAGAAGAAAATTATTTTAAAATGGAATCAGATAAAACTACTGATTTCAAGTTTAATTTTGAAGTTGAATAAAAATTTTAAAAAGAAAAATATTTCAATTTATTTTTCTGCTTTTTAGACCATGCTTCTAGACGAGCATCTGTAGATTTAAAAAATTTTTTTGCTGAAATTTTCAAATTTAGATGAATGAATCTTCAGATGATGAAGTTAAACTCTTGAAAAAAAATCAACTAAATCCATTTTCTTTTAAAAATTTTCAATCTCCCAAAGAAACTGATATTCCAACTATAG
>NTPY01000620.1:475059-503100 GCA_002922825.1 Brachionus calyciflorus
AGATGATGAAGCTAAACTCTTGAAAAAAAATCAACTAAATCCATTTTCTTTTAAAAATTTTCAATCTTCCCAAGAAACTGATATTCCAACTATAGACTTACCTCCAATTGGTGATTATGATTCTTCTTCTAGTCAATCAAATCCATTTTCATTTAAAGGATTTGTTCAAACTGAACCAGATATAGACTTGCCGGATATTTCATCAGAACTTCCAGAACCACCGGGTTTAAATAGTTTAAGTGTTAATGATTTACCATGTGAAATTGATATTTATGATCCAACTAGTCTACCTGCCATTAATGACGACACTGAAAATTTAAAAGAACAGTTGAATTTTAGTAAAGAAACGATTTATAAACAGCAAAATAAAATAGCTAAATTGGAAAAAAGGTTAACAGAACTAGAGAAAAAAGAAGAAAGTGAAGCAAAAACTTTAGAATTATTGGTTCAACAGGTTGAAAACAATTTAGAAAAAGCAACTGCACGAGCAATTGAGGCTGAACGTAAAGTAGAATTACTCAAACAGGAATTAAGTCAAATGAAAAGCCAAATGAATCAGCTGAAAACTGAAAATTTAGTTTTGAAAAATGGAAATGCTAATAATAGAAATTTATTTCTAAAAATTAATGGTATTGCAAGTGAATTGAATGGAGCTGCGTTCTCGGCTGAAAAGTCTTTATCTTTTTTGAGTAAAGGAGTTGAAAGTCTAAAAATCATAGCGTCAAACTTAGAATCTTTGGAAAAATTAAGTGAAGTCTTTGATTAGGATTTTCGAAAATTGTTAAATATTTTTTATCCGTAAATGATTTTAATTAAATTTTGATTAACGTTTAAATGTTTTATAATAAAATTTTATAAGATATTTGGTTTTAATTTTTAAAGTTTCAAAATAAGTTTCGAAATCAATATGATTTTTCTCTTATTTTCAAATTTATCCTGTCATTAAAGTCGATCAATTGTAAAACTTTTGCACGTCATTATTTGTATAAAAAGGCTGATTTAAAATCCGTTTTATGGAATACCTGGAAATTTAGGACTAAAAATTCTTCGATCGGCTCATATTCATAACCAGCCACAAAATCAATTTATTAAAAGAACTTTGAACGAACATTTAACATTAAACGTTCAAGCATCGCAATAACGAATTAGTAGTTTGCGTTTTGATTTTACAAACAGTAGCTATTTTATAATAAATTAATTTCAACATAACTTGTTCACTAAAACCACCAACAAACTAAATACATTTAATTTGCGAAAAGGTTTTATAAGGTAATAATTTAAAGCGTTTCGCAGTTATAATGCAAAAAATTACCGTACCGATACCATTATCGTTACCATTACAAACTTTTGGATTTTTTTTTGCAAAATTAGGGTCTAGTCAATTAGGTGAATAAGTGTTCACTAAATAGGTGACAAAATCATGAAAACGGTTTAAGTGAATTTTTTCACCTAATTATTTTTACCCTGATAGGTGAGCATAAAATTTCAAAAAATTTTAGTCAAAAAATTTAGGTAAACATTTTTTAAAATAAGTAAATAACGATTTTAAAAAAAATTAAGTTTCATATCGACCACATAATGATCAGCAAAAAGTGGTGAAGATCGATTAAAAACTGTAGATCATACAACTTGATGAAAATATCATCTTACCATCTCGACGTATGTACAAAATTCAAGCTTAGTGTGAAATCATCAAAGAAGGCTAGAAACAATAGGTGTAAGTTTAATAGCGAAAAACTAAAGGACGTTAATATCAAAGAATCATTCAAAATTGAGCTCGAAAATCGATATAACGCTCTGATTGACGAATTAATAAGTGATTTGCTAGTATTGAAAAGAATCTAGATAAAATGAAACAAGCTGCCGAAAACATGAATACGGTACTGCATGGTCGATCATAAATCAATTGTAATGAAATTCCAAAGCGAACAATACAAAAGTCAAATTGTTAAATGGATCTATACCCGAAAACAAAGAATAACTGTTTAGCAATTGGTGTAAGTATTTTAATAATTTACTAAATAATGAAAACCCTTCGAATGAAACAAATTATCCAGAATCATCTGAAGATAATATAGAGATAAACACCGAATGTATAACTTTTGAAGAAGTAGAGGAAGCTGTCAGAACATTTAAGAATAATAAAGTCCCAGGTAACGATTAGGCATTGACGTCAGATATATTAAAGGAAGGAGGTGATTTTATTATATGAAAATTACACCTATAAATATCGAAGTGCTCCGGAACAGTGGACCATAAGCCTTAAAAGGACATCACCACCTCCGAAAAAATGAGATCTTCAGCAAATGACTAATTATCGGGGAATCAGCTTAATGTCAATAGCAGCGAAAGTTTAAAACAAAATATTATTAAACCGTATAAAGAAACCAATCGAAAAAAAAACCAAGCAGGTTTTTGAACAGGAAGAAGTTGTATCCAGCAATTAAATATTCTAAGGAGAATATTTGACGGAGCTTTTATTCAGGATATTCCCTTGATTATCACATTAATCGATTTGAAAAAAGCCTTTGATTCAATTAACCTTAAAATGATGTTTGCTTTTTTAAGACATTAAGGCATCCCATCCTATTTGGAAGCATGCTAATGTCACTCCTTTGTTTAAACGTGAAAGTAGACTTGATCCTGGTAATTATCGGCCTGTTTCACTCACTAGTATAGTTTGCAAGATTTTAGAGAGCTTAATTAAGGAAAAGATGCTAAATTATTTAACAACAAACTCCCTATTATCTAAATCTCAGCATGGTTTTGTACCGAAAAAGTCTTGCTCAACAAATTTACTATAAACATTAGATTTGATTACAACTATGCTTAACTCTGGAGATTCAATTGATATTGTATATACCGATTTTTCTAAGGCATTTTAAAAAAGTTTCTCATAAAATGTTACTTTATAAGTTATCGGCTTATGGTTTTAATGATCAGATTTTAAATTGGATAAAATTTTTTTTAAATGGAAGAAAGCAAAAAGTAGTTCTAAGGAATGTTGAATCTAACTGGTTAGAAGTAACTAGTGGCGTTCCACAAGGCTCAGTCCTAGGTCCTCTTTTGTTTGTTATTTTTATCAATGACCTACCCGAATCCCTGAAAAATAAATCAAAGATCTATGCTGATGACATGAAGGTCATAACATCAGTTAATGACCCTACTGATATTTTAAGCTTGCAAAGCGATATAGACACTGTATCGAGTTGGGCAATAACCTGGGCACTTGATTTGAATGTTAAAAAGTGTAAAGTTATGCATATAGGTAAAAAAATGGTCGTTTTGACTACACAATTTTCAATAAGTTTGGAACTGTCTCATTAGCTAAAACAAATTTAGAGAAGGATCTAGGTGTGTATTTTCAGAATGACCTTAAATGGAATGCCCAAGTTAATTTCTCTTCTGGAAAAGCGAATAGAATTTTGGGAATGATTTCTAGAAATTTAAAATTTTTAGATCCTAATATTATCAAACTCCTCTATACGTCATTAGTTAGACCTAATATTGAATATGGTGTAAGTTTCTGGAATCCATACATGAAAACAGAAATTAAGGTCTAGGAAAAGGTTCAACAAAGGGCCACAAAGTTAATTAAAAGTTTCAAAAACCTTTTATATGAAGAAAGGTTAAAAAATTGAATCTTACGTCTCTTGAAAAAAGAAGAAGAAGGGGAGATCTAATTCAATTTTTCAAAATTATCAATGGTTTAGAAGATGTAAAATTGATTGGTAACTTAAATTTGGTGCAGAGAAATATTTATAAATTAAGAGGTCATTCTAAGATGATGAGGAGAGAACTGATAAAAAAATGTCCATCGCGTTTTAATTTTTTTTCAAACAAGGTGGTCAATGATTGGAATAGCTTACCGAAAAATGTTATTGAAGAAATTTTTATTTAAAGAATTTTATTTTAACAATTTAAACGCCTTAAAAGTAAGACAAAATAATAGTCTAGTATGAAAGCGATCTAATTAATAGCAATTTGAAGACTAAACAGTCCATCCGATGGTGATGATATCCAAATAAAGCAAATAAGATCCCTAGAAATAAAAATCTAAAGTTGAATAAGCTATTCTTAGAAACAGAGCAAGTTATCTAAATTATACCACAGAAAAAAAAACCATGATAAATATATTTAGTGGACGTTATAATAAAAAAGAAAAAATTAATTTTTTAAATATTTATTTGTTTTTAACATTTTTTGTGTCAAAATTACATTATAAATTTTGAAGTGAATTTTAAAAATATTTTTTGTCTTAGAAGTTTGAGATAGAGATTTTAAAAATTTTTGAAATTTTAATATAGTTAAATTTTTTTGTTATTATTGTTGAAATCTTAAGAATATCAATAATGGAATGAGAACAAAAAATTAAACAAAACAAATAGAAAAAACATCATAAAACATAATCTGTGAAAATAAAACAAAAAAAAATCAAAAATAACAAATTTTTTTTTTAAGTAAGACATTAAAAAATTAAAAATAAAATTATTAAACAGTTTAGTTAAATTAAAGTCATCTATAGCAGAATTCAAATCAAAAACAAAACAAAAAAAAAACTAAAAAAAAATACAAACAAGATCAATGAAAAAAAAAAGTTAAAATTTTTTAAATTTTTTTCAATAATAATAATAATAATAAAATTTACATTAAAAAATTTTTTCTTTATATTTAAATAATTTTTAAAGCTTTTTCAATTGAATTTTTAAAGCGGATCCCTAAGTAAAATTCTAATTTTTCTTAATCATCATCATCATCATCATCTAAAATTTCAGATAATTTTTAAAAACAATATAAAAATAAACAAATTTTACAACAAAATTTTTTTTTCCAAGTTTATAGTAAATGGCACAATTATTTAAAAAATAAAAAAAAAAATTTTCACTGTGTACATAAGGCCTAAACCTCAATATTTTTTTTTTCAAATTAATACTTAATTTTTTTACTATTATTGTTCGTATCCAAATCGAATTCTTCTTTTCGCTTAAGTACTCCATTCGGTGATACTTTTTTTAGCATAAAATGTCCTAGCTTAGTTGAATGCTCAACAAAATCCGTAGAATTCGTAAACACATAATCCGAATTTGCACATATTAAACATTTATAACCAATTTGTTCTAATTTAACTATACTATTATTTACATTTATTTGATTTAAACATTGATGTGTCCTTAAAGATTCTTGATTAGTCGACAAGCACTTGCAGACTCTACATATGTAATAACTATTTTGTACTTGCTCTTCTAAATCATCTGAATTATAATTAAATTTATTGATTAATTCATTTTTTGTTGAATTATCTAAGGTAAATTGTATAGGTGTGGCCTGACCTAACATTAATTTTTTCTCAATTTCTCCTTGTACATTTTTCGGTATATTTAGACTATCTAATGTGAATAATTGCTGAGCAGCTAGACTAGCGTAAATTTGAGCTAAAATTGGATTTGGAAATTGTGGATAGAATTGAGGTGATGTGTTTATTGATGATGATGGTGTTGAATTAGTCGAACAAGTCGACGAAGCTGATGACGCTGACGATGAATTTAAATTTGGCACTATTTTTTGTTGATTCATGTAATAAAAATAATTGAAAAATTGTGAATTTTGTGGCGTTGTTTGAGGAATTTGTAACAGCCTATTCATGTCAAATGAACTGTTCATTTTAGCTTCTGTGTCTTGTGGTTTAAAATCTTGATGTTCACTTTTTTCTCCGGAGTTCTCTATATTTTCCACTTCTTCTTCATCGTCAGTATTAACATCATCATCACACTCACTCTCATCTAAATCATCATCATTTTTAGAATTTTTACTAAACTCAACCGGACAACTAGCCCCATTATCAACAGCTATTTTACTCACAAATTGTATTAACTTTCCTAAATGTTGTTTGCTAAATAAATGTTCACGTTGTTGTTGTGTAACAGCACCGCACGGTACGCCACTAGAACTCAAATTGGTTTGATTGTACATTACATTACATAGTAAACATTCCTCTGTGGAAAATTCAAAATTACTTAAATCGTTATTAGCTGTATTAGAAAATAAAATTGATCTATTTCCATTTGAATTGTTCTTTTTTTCTTTGGCACGAGCATTTTGAAACCATACTTGCACAACTCTTTTTTTTAAATTTATTTCTTTGCCCATTAGCTCACATTCATTCATTGTGGGAGTTTTATACTCGGCAAAAATTAATCTCATCACGTTCACTTGATATTGTGTCATTTGGGTCCGAACGCGACGTTGATTATTTTGAGGCATATTTTGGCTAATGTGATTTGTTTGTGGTGTCACTGTAGGCTCTTTTTTAAATGTTTTTATTTTTGAAATTGTCACTGCTGCCGTTCCACTACTACTACTACTCCGACTTCTATGTTCCACATTTTGAGAAATTGGTTTAATTATTGGAGATTGTGGTACAATTTCTTGTTTTTTAAATGACAAATCAAATGGTTGTTGTTGCTGTTGTTGTAAATGTGCAAACAATGTTGACATCAACATTGAATTTAGGCCATTTTGTTGTGATGGATTTGGAATATTATTAACTTTTTCCTTCTCGTTTTTAGTCACTACTTCATTTTCATCAACAACAAAAGAACTAGCTTGTTCATAGCTATAATTATGTTTTAGAATTAAATGAGACTCAAGTTCACTTTTGGTTCTAAAAGTTAATTGACAAATTGTACATTTTTTATTCATTTTTGAATTGATTACTGGTGTATTATTACTATTATTATTATTTATTTGATTTGGATTTGGATTTATTTTTATGATTCCTTTTCGTTCTCTAGCTCTCGTATTCTGAAACCAAACTTGTACAACTCGTTTCTTCAATCGAACTTGTTTGGCTATTTCATCGAGCATTTTACGACTCGGATTTTGATCGAGTTGATATTTTTGCATTAAAAAATCTTGTTGTTCTGGTAAAATGGTAGTTCTTAGGCGCTTGGTAGATGGTAGTATTTTATTTTGGTCTAATTTTTGAGATATTTTACTAGAATCAGTTTCGTCATCTTCATTAAAATCATCTAAATCATCATCATCGTAATCGATTTCGTCTTCAATTTCATCGTCATTTTTTTTCGATTCATTCGACGAAATGGACGATGATGATGAGGATTTTTCATTTTGTTGAATTTGTTGTTGTTGATGAGCAGCCAATAAACTCATAGCTAATTGAAGTTGTAAAGCCTTAGCTTGAGCAGCTTGTGCAGCAGCCAAAGCTAACAAATTTTGATTGTTATTTTCCTTATTTTGAGATTTATTCGATTTGTCTGTTGATGATGATACTTGACTTTGTGTATCATCACAATCGTCATTCATATCGTAATATTCATCCAAGTCATTCGTTTCTTCATCTTGTTCTTTATTGTTTATTGAAGATTTGCGCGCTTTTTGTCGAGCATTTTGAAACCATACAGTAATAACTCTAGGTTTTAAATTTAACTGTTTGGCTAATTGAGATATTTGTTCATCTTTTGGATATTTTTGTTGCTTAAACGCATTGTTTAATGCTTTAATTTGAGATTCATTGAATTTGGTTCGGTTTGGTCGATTTTTGAGACCTACTGAGCTACACCGTGAATTACTATTTATATCGATGTTTTGCTCCTCATTGTCACTTTCAATATTTATATTTTCGCCATTGTTAATATGGATTTCTTCATTATTACTTGATGTTGATTCGTTTAAATTTTCGTTTTTAATCGAATTTTCTTCATTTTTGAAAAATTCTTGATTGGATGAATTGTGTGATAAATTGGCTGGCTCGGCTACTATTTTACCAGTCTTTTCATATTCCTCTAGATTAAGTTGAGTTAAAGGTGGATTATTGAAATTGTATGGTGAATCTTTGTCTTTTTGACGCTCTTTAAATAGTGTATTTCTAAACCAGTGTTTAATGACTTTTCCTTGGAGTTGGGTACGACGGGCAATGTCGACTATTTGCTCGTCTGTGGGAGATTTATTAATATCGAAATATTGACGTAGAACTTTGAGTTGGTCTTCAGTTATACGAGTTCTACGTCGACGACTTGAATTATTTTGAGGTGTTAAGTCAAGACTCTCGTCCAAATTTTCTGATTTTATTGAATCTTCATTAATTGGTGACGCAGGTGCAGGGTTAGGATTTGTAGCAACAGCAGCGGCAGCTACAGCAGCAGCTGCAATAGGCGATGAAGATAACATAAATGGCAAAAATAATTGATTTAAAAGTGGATTTTGTTGTGGATTAGGCATTGGTGAATTTTTAAAATAATTTAACAAATTATTGTATTGTTCATTGGGTTGAACAACCGGTGATGTTTTAATAGGTTGTGTACTAATTAGCGATTCAGCTGAGAATGCTAGCTTATTCGCAACTGGTTTATTCATTGAAAATGTCTTGTTCATTCGGTTTAGTATTAAATTACAAAGAATTAAATCACAAGTAAAGTCGTTTAAATTGACAGTTTTGGATCTAAGAAAATTTTTTAATTCGTCTTGTGGATTTCTAAAAGAAGTTTGAAAATTTTTTAAACAATTTCTTATCAAAATTAAATTCAATTGTGAACGATCAATTTTATGCTGATCAATTTGATGCTTTTTGAAATCGACTAAATTGGTAAACTTGATTAAAAAACTACAATTTGAGCATTTTACTTGAAAATTTTGCTCTAGATTTTCTTCATTTGGCGTATTTGATGTACTAGGATCACTTATTAAATTGTGTAGAAAATTTTTATACAATGTCTTATTTTTAAGCAAATAATTATTTAATATCGAATCTAAAATATCGTTATATTTCATTAGAAAATTTTCTATGTATAAATCAAAATCAGAACTGTTCAGAACAAGTTCTAATTTATTGTCCATGTCATTTTTTTGGCTCATTTTTGAGTCTTTAATAAAATAGAAAAAAAAAAGGAAAATTTTAGGAATTAAATAAAATTGATTTTTTATGTCCTTATGTTTCGTGAAATTTTTTCGAACATATTTTTTTTTATTGAGCCTTGCGATGGGGGTCAAAATTAAAAATCAATCAATCAAATTTTTATGACTTAAAATCCGTTTTTAAAGAACTAATAAAATACCTATTTAAAATATAGATTTTTTTTTTGAACGGTTTATAAATTAATTAAATTTTTTATAGATTTTAATCGTATCTTATATAGAGGGTCAATAATTAAACGATTTGAAATAATTAATAAAAAAATATCAAGTGGAGTTGAAATAGTGAATCGAAACAACTGTTGAAAAAAAAATAAATTAAATTCAAAAATTTTTCTAAATAGGAAAAAAAAGACACCTCTTTATCTCTAAAAATTAATCTTTTGAAAAAAATTATTTTTTTTTTTGATTTCAAATGCTAAAATTCGATAGTGAAAGAGAGAAAAATAAGAGAAAAAAAAACTGCTCGTTTTTAATTTTAGAAAAAAATAATTATAACCTAAATTAATGACAACTTTAATTATTATTAATACATATTTGAAATTCAGCTTAATATAGTTATCAATTCAACTAAAATAAAAAATATTGCTTCTCTATAACTGAACTTAAAATACTGTATTATTATTTTTTTTTAAATTATAATTGGAAAGAAATCATTTATTTTATTTGATTTTTGAATTCACTTCAAAAAATTGCAATTTATAAAATTAATTTGCTTTTTTTTTCTACTAATATTTTATTTAAATTGTTTAAAATTTTGTGTCTTAGACTATTTAATTAAAAAAAAATTTAAACAATTTAATCTATTGAGAACTCTTATCACTAGTTAAATGCTTAATAATTCATTTCATGAATTTTTTTTTAATTAAAAAATTGTATTATGAATCAGTTTAATACGATTTTTTTTTCAAATATAATTGCCTTCTGGTAAAAAGTCATTTTTTTCCTAACAGAATACTCAAAATTATTTTAAATGAAGGAATTGTTATTGCATGTTTTATAGAACAATTCTTATGAAATAAGTCGATTTGCATAAAGAATTGCTTAATCTGTTTTAGAGCACTGTTTAAGCAAATTAGAGCAAAATTTTTAAACAAATAATTTTAGTTATTTTTTTAGTTTATCGTAATTTATAAAACTTTGCTCCAGAATTACTTAAACAGACCTGTTTTTGAAAAATTACAGTTAAGAAAATTGACGAGTTTGAGACACAAAATAGTAATATCTATTAATCGATCCTTAAGTTTCGAATTAAATTATTCTAGGAACCAAAAAATAAAAAATATGTAAGTCATTTATTAAAAAAATAAGAAGTTGTATGAATTCTCTAATTAAATGTAAAAATCTAAAAGAATAATTCACAATAAGTTTACATTAAAAACAATAAATAAAAAAGCTAAGCTTTTTTTTTTGTAAATTGATCTTCAAAATATGTTTTACCATTTTAAATCGTCATCTCTCTTATTATATTCTAAGTACTTGAGCTCAAACAATATGAAAAAATAAAAAGCAATAAAAAATCTATATTAAATTAATTAATCACTTGATTAAGTAGTTTTTTAGTGACAAAAAAAAAGCGTTTTTGTTTAGTATTAATTTCTTATAAATGTCCTGAAAAAGCTAAAAAATAATATTCCTCTTCTTAAAAAGGAGATTTAAATAGAGGACATTCGCGCATATTGATGGAGCGACACACACACATATACACTCAACAAAAAGAGTAGTAAACATTCTATTGAAAAAGAAAAAATTCTCTAATCCGATTATCCGATTTAAATAACTGGTTTTTTAAATCGAGTGAACAATTCGAAATAAACTGCTTTGAGTTGCTTTGAGACTTTAACTTTTCCATATTTTTTTTTATAATCAACAAAATAAAGATAACAAAAAAAAAATAAATTCAATTTTTTAACAATTTTTTAATAAAGAAAATAAAAAATTTGGTCGTGGTTTTTACTTAAATTAAAAATCACAAGTTAAACACCGAGTTAACCAATATCCGAAAATTCTGTAAAAACTATTAAAATAAAATTAAAAAAAAATAAAGAAAACACATAAAGAGAGTTTTCTAAATTGATTTAAATTAATTTTTTATTTTTTTTTTATTTATTTATTTTAATTTACTTCTTATAGTATACTTGTCGCTTCAAGGAGTTCGAATTGCTCTTTTCTATTATTTTGGTCCTAACAAGAAAATATACATATGAGTATTTATAGGCTCTTTATTGTTAATAAATTTTTTTTTTTAAATCGTAAAATTAAATTAAATGTAATTTAGATTAAAAAATATTTTTTTTTCTTCTATATCAAATTTAGAAATTTCGGATATTAAGTGTTTAAATTATCTTTTTTGAAGAATTTTTTTTTTAATATTTTATTGATTTTCTAGCTATTAATCTTGACAGGTAGACTAGTTAAATAAATAAAATTTAAAAATTAACAACAAAAAAAAGTTAAACTATTCTCGATATTTTTTTAACGATTGACCATTTTTAAAAAGATAACAGATTGAGTAGATTGTTCTTAACGACACTCGGATCCTAGCTTATCAACTTTAAAAAAAAAACGCTTTTTTTTTCTAAATAAAAGAAATCCTGAATTGAATTGATAGCATACTAAAACTATTAATTAAAAAAAAAAGGCATTAGATCCAAAAAGGTTTATAATTAAATTTTAGAGAACGAGAAAACGATTATAAAATTTATTTGAGTTATTAAAAAAGGAACGATAGAGATCTTTTCTAAGAGCTTAAATTTTTTTTATGATCGATAGAAGTTAATTTATTTCAAATTCTGCCTCTATTGTTTTAAATAAAGATTAAATTTTTTAAGTTTTTTAAATGAGTTCAATACTTGAAAAAAAACTGCTTAATCAATTTTTATTATGTAACTCAAAACTTCCTTAATTATATTTTATCTACATTCACGCTCTATCTTTTGATAAGCATCTATTTAATTAAAAAAATGGAAATGATACAATGCACCTTGTTCAGTAATAATTTGAATTAAACCTAAGTTTGAACTTCTTTTTTGGTAATTTTGTAAAAAATACATATTAAAGTAACTTAGATTTTGATCATAACCTTTTAAGCCAAATGAGAAATTTAGATTTTTTTTGAATAACCCTTAACCTTTTGATGAAATTTTTGAATCCTTTTTGAAGATACTTCAATGCCTCAATTAATCAAATTTCAGAAATTCTCTACTGTAAATCCTTGAGTATAACTCTAAATAAATTGCCTGAGTCACTTGACTGTAATTTCTTATTAATGTACCCTGACTTCAATTTTATTAACTGTCTCGGTCAAGTGAAAAATAGAAACAAAACCAAATGTTGAAAAATCTATTAACGTAAACCCTCGATAGTAGTACCGATATAAATTCGAAAAATTCCAAAATTGTACCCCCCCCTTGTTTGAAGCTGAAAGGTCTGTGAATACATTTCAGTAATAAATCACTGTGTACAAATTCGAAACTCCAGATTTGTACCACGGTATAACTATCGAGGGATTACGATATGTGATTACGGATTCTAAATTCTTTTGTGAATTATTTGAATATTTCCCTTAAAATTACTTGGTAACTATTCCCATTTTAGTATTAAACACAGTCTTTTTCTTAAAAATATTTGTTCAAATTTGATGAGACTCGATCTATTTGACAAATTTATAGTTTTAATGTGTTTAAGCTAAAAGTACCCGTTTGAATTAGGCTTAATTGAGAGATAAAAAATTTAAATTTTTAAAGTTTATTGGAAATTTTTTTTCTAACAAAAATAACTTTAGCCGTAAAATTATGTTCGTTATTTAGTGAGTATTTTCCTGATTTTATATTGATTATAGTATTTTACATTAATATTATCTGATTCTTTTGTCAATTCGTTCTAAGACTTATTTTTAAGAATTTATTAAAATTTTCAAATTAGACATTTTTCATTTTTTTTAGAAATAATTCTTAAAAATTTTCTATATCCGCTTTATCATTTAAAAATTTACATTTACTTTGGTCAATCCTAACCAAGAAAATTTAATAATGTTAAAAATATATATTTTAAATTGGAATCGGTTTTAAGTTGAATAAATTAAAAAATTTTCTGGTTTTAAATGTGAACCGAGTATTAGGATTTAGGTTAATTGTATTTTTCCTTTGGAAGAACTATAAAATACCAATGAGAAAAGAATCTCTCAAGTTTTTCTTAATTTTATTTGACTATAATTAAATCTTTCGAATTATTCCAAGGATTTCCCATAACCATTTTTTAATTACGGTAATTTTTTTTTTCAAAGTACATATCGCTTTACTTTTTAAACGAAATTTTTTCTATAAGTGTAAAACTTCAATGCTTAATAAAAGATAAGATCTTTAATAATTTCGGTCAATTTTCTTGTTTAAACCAGACTGAATTTGTCTTTAGTATAAATTCAAATAAAAGTTTGGTAACAAAAATTTTTTCTAAATTACGAAATTAGTATCCCAATCTAATGTAAAATGTAAAAAAAAGTTGCGCACCCTTCTCAATCAAAATTATTAAGACAAATAAAAAATTTTTTTTATTAACTTTTATATTAAATAATTTAAAAAAGAAACGATAAGCTATGCAAATTATTAAAATGAGATAGGTGTTTGATTGAATGTTTAGTTCAACCAAATATATTATTCAAAAGAAATCGATATCTTATTTAGCGAATTAATTAAAAGAAAACTTTAGTTTTTCAATAGGATAATGGTAGAATGTAACTTGCCAAAATATAAATGATGTTGTTTATTCCAAATAAATGATACAAAATTAAGAAAGTCATTCAAGCGTAGCAATAGACTTTCAACAACGAAAAAGAATTTGTTTTTCCAATTAGTTGCAAATTTTGTATGTTTTTTAAGAATTCAGCATTACCGCTTAATGATTTCAGACGCGAAAAAAAAAGAAAAAGAAAACTGATAGATTCTTTTTTCCTAAAAAAAAAAACTATAGATTAAAATTTTTTTTTGTTAAGGAAACTTTTTTTTAAATACCTCAAAAGAATTTATAGATCGTCTAAAATTTACCATTTATCTTCTTAATTTTATTAGCAGTTTTTTCTATTTCTATTTGAATTTTTCTATTTTTCTTCATTTAAAAAGCTTATGTTTAATCAAAAAAAAAGTTAATAAAAAATAAATTAGGGAACGCGAGAAATTTCAATAAAAGATTATAAAAAATAACTTCTTCTTCTTCATCTAGAAAGAAAAAAAATTACAAATCGTTTTCTTGCTTAAACTTTGCCTATATATTCGCCTTTTATATTTTTTAAATATTTATTGGAATTTCTTAAAGATTTCTATCAATTATTTATTTTATTATTATTAAATTAATTTGCGTTCTCGTTCCCTTTGTGCCTTAGTTCGATCGTTCATCTTCTTCAACAAAACGTCTAAATTCTTTTTTTCATTAAGAAAAAATACTAATAAAAATCTAATTAAAACCAAAAAGTTTAAATATCATTTTTTTTTTCTCTTCTCTTCTTCTACGTCTAAACTAGACTAAATTAATAAAAATCAAGAATCGAATAGATATTTTTTTTCAAGTCTTTTTTATTTTTAATTTCTCTCGTTCGTTCAAATATCTTTAAATTAATTATTTGAAGAAAATTGTACGGAAATATTTAATTAATTTTTCTCTTGAAACTAAACTAAACACTGCGTTCTCCTTCATGAGCAGCCAAAAAAATCTTTAAAAAAAATCGCTCTGTTTTATTCGAACAGATAGCAAATATTAAAAAATTTAATTAAGACGCGGGTTTTAGGAAACTAAATTTTAATTAAAAAAATTATCTTATCTTAAAAATAGTTAAGTCTCCTAACAAAAAAGAAAATAGATTTTTCCCGTATATTTGAACAAGTCCCAATCTGTTTGACTCATAAAAATAAAAAAAAACATCTCTTCGTCATATCGATTTCTAATTAAAATACTAAAAAAGAAAAAGCTCATCATCATTTCAATTGAAAAGATCAATTAAAAGATAATTTATAATAATTATTATTTTATTTTTTAAAAAAATGAGACATGCTGACTCTTGTGCAGCAGTTTTAGGTTGGGATAAATTTACCGTAAAAATGAAGGAACAAAAAATGAAAAAAACTTAATTAGTTAATATAAAAAAAATAAAGAGAATATTAAAAAATAAGAAGAGAAAAATGAAATGAAAGTTAATTTCTGTAATTAATCTATGGATCATCGAATTAAGATACTGATATACTAAATTGATATATTAACTTCTGGTTGTTTCGTATTTCAATTTCAAGAAGAAGGGGAATTGTTGTTGCAACAGTCAACGCAAAATCATTAATTTAATTAAATGAATAAATTATTGATCTCTAATATACTATATATGTTATCTTAATATTTTTTTATTTTTCATTTTATTAATGATTGAGAACAGTCTTTAGTTTATCGAATAATTGCTCTCTTTTTTTTTTATTTTATTTTTTTTATCTATTAACAACAACTCGTTCTTATCTTACTTACTAAAAAATTAATTAATTAATTTCAAATTTTTGAACGCATGTCAAAACATTGAGAGGAGCCTAAACTATTAAAAAAATTAAACTAATAATAATCATCACAATTAATCTCTTTTTTTTTCTTTTGCTAATGAAAAATAAAATTGATTGATATTTAATAATTTTTTATGTTGTTGCCTAACAGAAAATTTCTTAAAAAGTACAATGAAATCAAATTTGAATTTAAAAAATAATAATAATAATAATAAAATAAACTACGTAAAAATATAAAAAAACCATCTTAAATAATAATCTGACTTTATTTTATTGATTACTTTACATTTGTTAATTTTTTTTCTCCTATAATATTATTGCTATCTTGAAATATATTATTGTGCTTTCAATAAACAATAAGATTAAAATCAAAATTTGTTTAATTGCAAATAAAAAAATATATATATTTTCGTTGGGAAAAATAAAAGATCAAATTTTCAAGTAATTAATCGATTTAATTTGTTTCAAAAATTAATAATTATTCTAAACAGAATATTTTTTAGAACTTTTTTAAAAGCCTTTAAAAAATTGATAAATTGGGACACAATGTAAAAATATGCTGTTCTCTAGTAAGACCTTCATTCAAGGCTTTGTACTATCTAAAGCTAATAAATCAAGTTTATATCTTCAAATTAAGAGTAAATGTCTTCAAACATAGCCATAACCATTTTTAACTTTCCATTAGTATTATGTTTAAGTTGTTAAAAAAAATGTTGTCGAAAATCTGGATAAGATGAGATTCATGTCATCCAAAAGAGAATGTTCAAAAGAAAGAATCAACATATCTTAAACGTAGCCTTTTATCAGTTTGAATTATTGAAGCAGCTCTTAAACAACGTCTTAGACAAACTGTCAACTTATTTCAGAAAAATAATCAATAGTTCTCAAACTACAGATACACGAGAATTTGCCACGCCAAATATTTGTCTCATTGCATAATTATCTCTAAAAATCGCCGGAACATAATTCTCTAAATATTACTTGATAGCATTTAATTTAGTCCCCATTCGAATATGTATCGTTTTTCTACAAGAATGGATGGGGAGATAAAAACGACTTTAATTAATTTCTGTTCTTTTGTTCAGTCAGCCATCTGTAAAAGTACAGTATATTTCTGAAATAAGTTGACAGTTTGTTTAAGATGTTTTTTAAGAGCATTTTAAGACATTGTCCATATAATGTTTAAGTTTTTAAACATATCTTAAGACTGCCTTAAGATATGTTTAAAAACATTTTGCATCCAATTTATTTTAATACTTAGAAATAAGCTACATTTGTGTTTACGTTTTAGTTTAGTTTTTTAAGGGAGACGTGACGTTTGACATTTTTCGAGTTCAAGACTTTTCTATCGTTTAAAAATATTTTTCAAGAAAACTTTCTTTTTAAGGATTTATCTTTTACGTTTTAAATTTTTCCTAACTTTAAAGGTACCTTCTATGAAATAACCTATAGTAAATAGATTTTCTCTCAAAGCAGTTGTTAAAAACTGATTGCCGAAAATGTTTTTTCAGTCTTTAAATCAAAATAAAAAATTACTACCTGTCGAGGTTGTAGAGTAAGGAAAGAAATTACTGAAAAAATTGTCTCAAAATATCGACTCACGAAAACAAAAATAACTTTTTCAAAAAAAAAAACTATATAAGTAATTTTAATTAATAACTTATAAAAATTTAATTAAAAATTTCAAAAATTCAAATTAATCTCAGTCATAAAATTAATTGTAATTGATATAGTTGTACTAAGTAAACAATATTTCAAATTAAGCAAGTAAAGACTTAGTACTTAAAATTGAATTAACTCAGTCGGTTCTAATTAACAAATTAATCAACTTAGGGTCTTATAAACTCTAATAATAATAATATTTTTTTTTTCTTTTTTCTTAGAATCGAAAATTTAATAATACAAAAAAAATTGAAATAAAAAATTTATTTTACTTCTTTTTTAGTTTGGAGTATTTTAATGCTTCATTATAATTTAATTAATGCCAAATACAAAACTAAGAAATACGAACATCAATTTAGCTAAAAAAAAAACTTAGTTTTATTAGTTTTTTTCTCTTCTCGTTATTAATTGACACTTGCAAGACTTCAACACATACTCTTACTCGCTCTCTCTAATTTTAATTAGAATTTATTTTTTTATTGTTGTTGAAATATACAGAATAAAAATAAAGAAACATTTTAAAATAGAACAAGTTTAACACGTCGTATGACCAGAGCTACCTATTCTTTTTTAGTGTCGTATGTCTTGGAATCGAAATAAGAGAACATGATTTATTTTGAATATTTCAAAGTTAAACAAATATGATTTCTGTGTGTTTTTGTGACGTTTTTTTTTAAATTTGAATCTAAGAAAGAAATGTATTTTAAATTAGATATAGACTAGAAAGATTTAAAAAGAAAAATTGAGTCGATGTTGTTTCGGTTGTTGAGAGAAACGTCAAATTCATTATAATTATAAAAATTGCAAATAATCAACAAGTTAATATTCTTGTTTGAAATAATTAATTTAAAAAAATAGAAATGAGCAAATTTCTTTTTTTTTGGTTCATCATAATCAGCAGCCTCATCATCCATCGTTTCTTCTTTAATAATTAAAATAATTATATTTTTTTTTCTTTTGCTTCTTTCTTTATTTTCTCTCAATTAAATGAAAATTTCAAATAAATAAATAAAAAAAAGCTAATTGCAATTTTTGTTCCTCCTTTCTTCATTTCTTTCAAAAAAAAAAGTAGAAACAATTAAGAACTTAACAACACTAAATAATAGAAGGAAAAAAAATTATTAGACTTAATTCTCTATGATGATGGAATAATGAAATGGAAAGTCTTTTTTTTTTATTTGAAATAATAAAAAAATGATGCAATTAATTTTAATTATTTTTACTTCTTTTTGAGAATAAGACGAAATCGTCTTTAGATAGAGTCATAGGACCCGATTGATTAAATTAACCAAGATTTAACAAATAATTTAACATTTAAGAAAATTTTCATTTTTTATTTTAACTCGATTAATTTAATTTCCAATCGATTTTCAAAGGAAAATTAATTATAATTTTAATAAGGAACTAAACAAAAAAAAAAGAGAATTCTGATTTTGAATAAAAAGATTTTGTTAATAATGAATTTAAAAAAAATTTATATATAAAAATGAACAATTTTTTTTAATAGTGTCTTTTATTTTTTCAAAAATTTGCATTCGTTATACAAAAGCATTTGTAAAGACAAATAAAGTTCCCTAATTACAATTCTCATTAATTCTTAAAAATAAATTTTTTTTTGTTCTCTTTAAGC
Organism: Brachionus calyciflorus; assembly: GCA_002922825.1. Lineage (NCBI taxonomy): Eukaryota > Metazoa > Rotifera > Eurotatoria > Ploima > Brachionidae > Brachionus > Brachionus calyciflorus. The sequence continues at coordinate 493,810 of NTPY01000620.1, forward strand.
CCATTAGTTTTTCCAATTAAAGATTCTTTCAAGTCGTTTATTTTGTTTCAATTCTAGAAGAAGAAAAAAAAAACAGAACAAAAATTTTAGAATTCTTTTTGAACAACAACAAAAAATTATAATCTTCCGGCTTTAGCCTTAATTATTTGAAATTAAATGACTAAATAAAAAATTTATATTTTGCTTAAAGTTATAAAGAAAATTTTGAGTTGGTCAATAGTCTCTTAATGGTTCGATCGAAAATCTATTTTTAGTTATAGAAAAAAAAATGTCGTCAAAACTTCTAACTGTAAGCTAAGGGTCCTTTTGAATTTGATCGATATTTTGATTAAAAATATTAGCAAATACAAACCTTGAAAAAGACATTTTACTTAATGAAGAGTAAACGAGACATATTCCCTGCGAGAAATTCGATTAAATCTATATGAGCCTTTTGTTGTTAGCATAATAAAACCGGAATTTTAAAGAAATACCATGCATTATACCTTGATTGTATTATTTAAAAAAAAAAGAGTATGTTGCAAAACATGAAAAGCAACTTTTTCATTTTTCATATGAAATATTTAAAAACGCCAAAAAAGCCTAGAAAAAAGAGCAGAATTTTTATCAACGAAAACTTAAGGAAATTTCTTTGAATTTTTACTTTCACTTGCTTATATTTTAATAAAAGACAAATAAATTGCGATTACGTTTTACGTACATTTCCTTAAAACAACACGAATCTTTCAAAATATAAAATTTTATATTTATGTAAAAGTTTTGATGTCATAAACAATAATTATAAAAAGTCAAAATTTTATCAAAATTATATCTCTTTAAAAACCTTTCTAATAAGATAAATTTATACTTAAAAAGTAGATTAGAAATCAGAAACATTATTGTAAGCAATCAATTGAGCTTCTTAATTTTGATGAAATTTGACTACCTTTTAGCAAGTGATTAATATAAATACTCATGTAATTTATTGAATTTGGAAACCTCCTACTATCACAAATTAGAAATCAGTTCTAAACTAGTTTTACCAACCAAGCAGTTCACCAAAGCTATTTAAACTAATAAAACATATTCCCTTATACGGTCTTACCAATATGTAACTTAAACCATAACCGATGTTCATTTTTCATAATTTTCAATTTTAAGATATTTGATGGCTATGGTAACGGTCAAAGGTTAAGGGATGATGTTACATGTTCATAAGAACCGCTTTAATAAAGAAAAGTTTAACACGATAAACTTTCGAACTTGGCAAACACTTTTTATGTAAACTTTTTGAGACCTATTGATTCTGTCTTGTCAGTCGCGAATACTTTTTATATTTAAAAAGAGATTTTTTTCTGCGTTTTTTTCATAGATCTTATTTCAAGGCATTTGGATTAAACTTTTTTTTGTTATTCAGCTTTTTTTAATTCACTAATTTTAAAAATACCGATGGTGAAAATTTCAGAATTAAAAAAAATCCGAAATAAACCTCTCGAGTTCTTTATAAAATACAAAAAGTTTTTAAAAAAATTTAGAATGTAAATTAAATGAAATAGTAAATCCACGTTTAATGAAATATCAGTTTTTTTAAATGCCACATTCCTTTTCTTATACTTAATAAGTTTAAATCCTGGACCCTAGAAGCTATGAGTAAAATACAGTAAATTTTTGTTTTTAGCTCTTAAAAATGAATTTTTATTTAAACAAAAAATCTAATTTTTTTTTTTGAAAGAAACCTTTTCCGATATTTTCTTGTGATTGATCGAATAATTGAACTCAGGTTTGCGAAATTAATTTAATTTTAAAACTTTTTTTATTTTATTTATTTTTGCTTTTTACTTTTTTTTCTTTATTGAAATAAAAGAATTATATAGTGAAACAGTTTTTTTTTTCAGCTTTATTTGACGTCGGTGTTAATGATGATATATTTATATTAAAATTGTTCCATTACAATTGAAATTTTTCACCAAAAAAAAATTTCTAAACACAACAAAAATAAAAGGAAATTTTAAATTAATTTAAACTCAATTTAATTAACACTGAAAAAAAAATAAATAAAAAAAAAGTTAAAATAAATTGAATTAATTCATCAAAAATTTTTTCCATTTGGTTTAAGATTTTTTTTTCATAATTTGCGAACAACAATAATAACGACGACAACGACGAAATATAAAAGCAACAGAGAACCTAAACAGTTGTATTTTTTTGATGGAGACTTTTTTAAAATTTACAATAAAGGAAAGAATTTATTTTAAAATTAATTAAATATGTCACCTGTATTGATGATCAAGAATTAATATTTGAATTTTCTTAATTTCAGGTCAAATAGTACATATACTGGGCGAAATTAAAAGAAAATTCGTGGAATTGTTTTGCGAAATATATTTTGCGTAAATTAATTAAGTAAATAGACAAGGTGAACTGAAAATTTAGTTTATTTTTTCCTCATGTATCCCTCAAACAACATTAATTAATGAAAAAAAAATAATTTGAATTTCTTAAAATTGATATGAAACTAAAAAAAATCGATTTTTCTTCTCAAAAAGAACAATTAAAATTTTTTTTAAAGGAATAAAAATAATTTAATTAATTTTTAAGTGAGTTGAAATTGAAATCGATAGCACTAAGTAGCAGACGGAAAAATGCGTAATATCTTAGAATAAAGCAAAAATTACGATCATTAAAAAGTACCCTAAAATTAATATAATTGAAAGCTAATTTCCTTGGTTTATTTTTTTTTTAATTTTTTTACTAATCGAAATTTAATAATGATATATAATTTTTTAAATACTTGTAAGTTGTTAAAATGCAATTGTAATTTATCACCCAAAACAATACCTTATATGATGAGAGAGAGAAAGAAAAAAATATGTTTTCTTTATTTTTATTTATTTCTTAATTTTTTCTTATGATATTTGCATTCAAATCAACAAAATAATTAATTAATAAGTTAGTTGTTTAAATGATGATGATAAGAAAATAAAAAAAATAAGAAAGTTAAATGATGCGTGTCATGTTTTTTTTTCATTGCGATGTTATTGTTACTATAAGATGCAAATATTTGAAAGAATTTAAAATTTAGATTACTTGTTTTTTTTTTGTTGCTGAGTATTTTATTGTTTAATTTAATTTGTTTAAATTTAAATTAGTTAAGCGATTAGGAAAAAAATATAAGATAAATTGCACCTCTAATTATAGTAATTAAATAAAAAACGACCCAAAGTATTCGAAGGACCTTAAATCTAAATAAACAAATTTGATATTAATATAGATTTTTTAAACAAATTTTCAAGATACTATCGAGCCATGAACTCAAGATTAATTGGGTGATTTTAAGAAATTAATCAAAATTTTTATTTTTTGTTAAATTTTTAAAACGAATCAAAGCTGATTTGATTTGATATGGGTTTAATTAATAGCATTTATTCAAAATAAAATTTTCGTTTTTATCTGATTTAAATAATTTTAAGAACTTATACGAAAAAAGAAATCAATTGCTGAATTTCAAGCTACTTAGAATTTCCAAGTTGAACAACAAATCTAAGTCACTTAGAATTTTTACCTTAAATTTTAGAGGCTAAAATGTCGTGAGCATGTAAAAAAAATTGGAAAAAATCAAAAGTCTTATTTTGTAAATTTTCCATTCTTATCTCTTATGGTTTAAATATTTGGATTTCAGAAGACAGAATTAATTCCTTAAAATATAGAATTAATTTGGTGTATTTTATTAATATATACCTTGATTTCGTGATTAGCAACGAGGATGGAACCTCGATATTTTTTTTATTCTTGATATTTTTTTATAAAATTTTAAAATTGGAATTTGCAAACTTTGTACTGAAAAATTGTTTAAAATATTGGTCAAACAAAAATTCGACCAACTGTTTAAAATACTACTCTTTCACATGTTCCCAAAATGAATGTTCTATTATTTTTGTGAACTTTCAATTTGTGAACACGAAAAATTTTAATTAAACGATTTAAAAAAATTTTTACTCTTAAAACATTCATTCTGTTTTAAATATGAACTAGTTTTGAATTTTAAATTTAAATGAAATAACAGTACGAATTAAAACTAATTGGTACAATTGTTTCCCTTTCTTCTTCCTCGAATCTTCCTCTTCTTTTCTTTTCCTTTATGAGGAAAGAAAAAGTTAAAAAAAATACGTTATAGAATATTAGTTTTTATTGATTGTTTTCTTCAGAAGAAGAGTCGAGAAAGAGGAAAGGAAGAGTTTAAGAAGAGTCGAAGAACAGAATGCGCACAAGTAAGTTTTAATTTGTACTGTAGTTCTTTAATTTGGACGATCGACCCAAATAAAATTGAAGACCTGAAAATTGGATTGAAGTTTTTTGGAAAAAAACTAGATGCTAAATATTAAAAAATTTAACATCTAAACAGAGTTTTTTTATAAGATAATTTATTTATAATGAAGACTAACTGACCTTTAAATTTGCTAATTAATTGATTTTTAATAAAGCTAATAATTTTAACTAAATTCATTTTATTTTAAAATTCAAAACTGGCTCAAATAACATAATCTATGTTTTAGAAGTAAAGATTTTTAAAAATCATTAAATTTTTTAAAATTAAAATTTTTTGTGTTCTAAAAATGAAAGTTCACAAAAATAATACAACGTTTATGAACGATCATTTTAGAAAAATGTGGATGACCAATATTGTCCAATATAGAATTTTAAAAACTTTGCCTTAAATTTTTTTCACCGAAGACACTAATTTGCCTGAAATATAATTTTTTCTTCTTCTTATAGAACTAAACTATTCCTAATATAACAGATATTCAATTTTATTAAATTTGAGAATTATTTATTTGATTAATTAAGCATTGAAGCTTAAGTTTATTAAGAAACTATTAACATTTAAGAGTTCAAAAAATTTTTTAAATAATTGAATGATTTTAAGCATAAGAAATAAGATTAAAGTTGGATATAATAAAATTAAGGTCTCCAAACTATAAACCCTAGTTTACTAAAAACTTTTTCAACTCATTTAAGTAAAAAAAAGTTTAAAATGCTAAAATTACATATTTAAGATAGATTTATTCTCTATAAGTTTTGTGAAATTAATTGCTATTTTGTAAAGAAAAAAAGGAAAAATAAATTAGAATTAGTGTTTATGATTTGAGTAACCTTATACAGTCAACCCTCTTTAATCCGAATAACAAAATTTTACCAAAATTATGTTCGAATTAACGAAAATTCGGATTACCAAGTAAATTTTGCATTGAAAAGTGCAGATTTTTTCGAAAAAAATTCTACGGATAATCTAGAATTCCGGAATATCGAAATTCGGAATAAAGAGGGTTGACTGTATTTTAGAAAATACTACCAATTTTAGAATATAATGGTAATATTTACGGTATTTTAAACATATTTTACCAATGGCATAGTATATTAATATACTAAACTTAGAAATTTGTTTGATTAGTCAGTAATTTTATAATATTGCCTTGTAAGAGTTTTCATAATTTGTTCAAATTTCACGATTTGACATAGTGACAATAAATAACAAATAAAAAAATGACTAACCATTCTCTAGGCTTTTTACTCCAGTCTCATTTGTTGTCAGCATGCTTATATTTCTATCAAATTTTTTAGCACTATCAACTAAATTTTTTATTGCGTCTTCATTTATTACACAATGAGATTCCTTAAGATGACTCTCGAGCAAATTCTTTAGTTAAAAAAAAAAATTTAGAAAAAAAAATTAAATTTGATTAAAAACTTTTAACCGAACCTGTTCTGAAAACTCAATCTGGCACAATGGACATAATATGCTAAATTCAATTTGGCTTGATTTTAAAATTGATTTACTTGTTGATGTACTCGAATTATTTTGATCTTAAGAAAAAAAAAATTATTTTGAATTAGAAAATTTCAAAAAATCTATCATTCAAATAACAAATATACATCAAGACACCCATAGACAACATTAATAATTTACAAAAAATAAATTTACTTAATTAGATCTCTTAAAGGTGTATTTAAATAAAGAAAAAAAAATAAATTCTCTATTATGGCAATAATTAAAAGCTCATTTAATTCAATAATAAATAATATCTTTATTTATTTATATAGTTTTCAAGTTAAAATTTTTGAAAAAAAAAATTAATAGAATAGAGCTTTTTTGAAATGAAAATTTATTAGCTTTTTTTTGTGAGCGACTTCTAATTTTACACGAATTAATCAAAGAAAAGAGATCCTATAATTTGTTTTAGATAGCATTACGCAGATTCTAAATGAAATAAAAAAAAAAGAAATCTTCCAATTTCATTTAGGTGAATTCAAATCAAAAGAGGTTTTTAAAATTACATATTATTTTTTATTAATGGCTTATACTTAATAACTTGAAAATTTCGATCTAAATGAACATCTAAATTATTAAAATAACTTCCCTGAAAATTTTTCTAAACTTAAAAATTAAAAAATATTTTAAAAAATCACAAAAACAATATTGTTTTATAGGTGCTGCAAGACAAATTTTTTAGAGATTCTGATTAAATTTCCCTGCTGTCTGTGAAACTTAGAAAACATTTATCTTAAAAATGCTTTTTTATTATTAATAACAATTTTATCAGGAAAATAAAATTAAAATAATTCAACCTTTTTATTCTGTGAATTCGTCTTAATATACAGAAAGAAGGGCGCTAAAAGGGCGTTCAAACTACAAATAAAAGAAAAACAGGTAAGTCATAATTAACAAAAGACTTTCCCAAATTTAACTTGGCGTATTGTACACCTGCAGTTAACACTTTGAATTGACTATTCATTTACATCGTACAGCAGAGCTAATGGAAAAATGGTGTAGCCGTACCGTACCGAACCGTACTGAAAAGCGTAGCAAAAACCGTACCCAAAAATTCGTCAAAAAAAGATTCCCGAACTTAATTATAAGGAATAAATGGTAAAAATAAAATTTTGGCTATTCAATTCCGAAAAATTTGGACTGTTTAATTTTGTGAACAGCTGGTCACATTTTTTAATTGAAAAATTTTAAAGGAAATTTTTTGAGCGAAAAAAATTTATATGTACAGTCAAAATTTGGTACGGTTCGGTACGAATTCGGTTCGCCATTTCTTCATTAGCTGTGCTGTATCAAAGCTCTGGGTAAATGATTTCAGACTAATCGAAAAACTAAGTTTGAATTGATTGATATCCCTCGATACGATTAACAAAAATTTTATGCTCGTGTTAAAATTCGAATCAATTAATTTTTTACGATACTTAAAATTAATATTAAGAGGTTTTAAAGGAAACCAATGTGCCTAAATTCCATAAAGGCTTATTTAAAGATTGTTTATTTAGAAAATTAAAATAATTTTTTTGAAGGTTCCTAAAAAATTTAATTTTATTCTATATTTCTTTATTAGAATAATTCCTTTATATTCAAATTTGAAATTTACTAATCAATAATTAAATATTAAATAAATTCGTTTTCTTTATTTTTATTTTGGTAACAGTATTATTAAGATCCCTTTTTTTTTACATTAAAATAATTAGTCGATATATTTTAATATTTTTTGATGTATTTTTAATTAAGGTGAATGATTAGGATGAATTTGAAATATTTCAGAAATTGCTGAAAATAGAAAAGAGAGAAAGAGATGAGATCAAAAACAAGAAAATTAAGATCTAGATGAACAATATAATTCAAAAATCTAATTAAATTCTACTCAAATTAATTTCGGCAAATTTTAAAATTTGATCTTGCACAAATAAAAGAGAAGGAAAAAAAATTATTTAAAATTCATGTACGTCTTTTTTTTAAATTCTTATAGGGCATAATTATACTATTAGAAAAAACAAACGTCAAAAAAGAAATTTGAAAAAAAAAAAATTTTCAAAAAATTAAAAATCAGGAAAATTTTTTGTTGTTCTTTTATTTATTTAGTTAATCAAGAAAATTTTCGAACGATAAATTGTCGCATACATCAAATTGCTTAAAATATCAAAATCAATTTTCTTAAAAAATTAAAAGGAAAAATTATGCCTACTAAAAGAAACAATGTAATGCTATATTAAGGTACCCAAAAATATCCTATAGAAATTTATCTAAAATAAAAATTGAAAAATATTTATTCACTGAAATAAAATCCACTCAAAAATGAATGAGCTTGTATTTGAGGCGAAAAAAAATTTAATTTGTATTTTTAGCTAAGAAAATGTCTCAACTACTAGAATGTTTTATAGGGTTTTGCCTCTTATGTGACCAAGTAACTTATGTCGATTAGGTGACCATGCATTTTTTTTACTGGTCACATGAATAAAATTTTGGTCACATAAATTAAAAATTTTTTAAATAACAACGATGGCTGTTAAAATTATCTTTAAAAATCAAACATTAATAAGATCAAACTATTATCTTGAAAATGAAATTAATATAATTTGGAAATAACACCCAGCAAGACCCGTTTTATATGCAAAATTCAGACGATTTTTTAAAATTTTTTAAATCGCATAACTTGATAATTAATATTCTGTAAAAACTCAGAAAGAAGCTATTTTTTCTTTTGTTTGAGCCATTTTTTAGGTTTTCAAAAGATGCTTCCTCGCATTTGAGGACATAAAGTAATTCCTTAGAACATAATGGAATAAAAATATATTAAAAAAAGTAAAAATAACTCAAATAAAATGAAATTTTTAACTTAATTAGTAGCAACTTTCTTTTATTTGTGGTAACTTCTATTTGAGGAAATACGGTAACTTTTTATTACTAATAAATCCTAACTTATCCTTAAACACAATTTAATTATAAAAATTACTACTTCTTCTCAACTTTAGAAATGACACGAATCAAATTAAAACTAAAAAAATTAATAGTAACCTTATTTCACATAAACAATCGCATAAGATGCAAAATTTAGAAACCCTAAGATACTTTTAAAATCATTAACATTTCCCGTAAATTTTCAAAATGAATACAGAAAATTTTCGATCGTATTTTTTGTAACAGAATTGATTTTTACTAAAAAAATTCTTTAAAAAAATCTAAATCTTCCCCTTTTCTGCGAACAATTCGCAAAATAAATATTTTGCAATATAATTATTTTGCAAGAATTTTGAATTGCTAAAATAATGAAACAGATCGAATGACAGTAGTTGTACATTTGATTTAAAAATTCTTAACTGTCACTAAATCAATAAAAAAACGTGAAATTATCATGATAAATATAAAAGAATTTCCTGGATACTTAACCTACAGTACATTTCTGAAATAAGTTGACAGTCTGCTTAAGAGTTGCTTAAGACGATTTTTTGCTTAAGACAATTTTTTGCTTAAAACGATTTTCT
>NTPY01000620.1:503239-545909 GCA_002922825.1 Brachionus calyciflorus
AGACCCTCTTAAGATTTGCTTAAAAAGTTGTCAACTAGTTTCAGAGATGTACTGTAACTCAATAAAAATCTAAGTATAAATAATTCTTTTTAAATAGAATAAAAGAAAAAGATAAGAAAAGAGGGATTTGGAGTTATTTCTCTTTAGCCGTGCAAATTCTGCTCAGATATAAGAAGATGTAGATAGAAAATTTTATAACACATTGACTTAACAACTTTCTAATTTTATTTTGTTAAATATAGTAACCAATTTACAGCACTTCTATCGAATTTGCGACGTAGCCGGGCACGAACGTATGCCGAACGAACAGTATCGTATGGCGAACGTACCGTATCGTATGCCAGACGGACTCAAAAAAATTTTTTTTTCAATTTATTTTACGGTACGGTCCGATAGTACTGTACGATAGTAAGGTCGAGTCCGCCCGACATACGGTACGTTCGGCATACGATACGATACGTTCGCAAATTCAATAGAAGTGCAGTAATTCATTTTTCCACTAAAAGATGAATAAATTTTTTTAAAAATATAATTTACAATAACTAGAATTGGCTTAAAAATTCTATGGCGAACTAATTCAAGTATTATTTAAAAGGTCGACTGACTAAACAATAATTCAGCCATCAATAAATCTTACTATAACATTAAATATACTACATAAAGAAAAACACTTTAAAAAATTACTTTTAAAATTTAAATTTCCTTGTCTAACTAAGAATTATCTAAAATTAAAATCGTCATTTTTTAAAAATTTCAATCCAAATATAAAATAATAATCGAAAATGAATTTTAGCAAAATAGTGATCTTCGTCTATAAATTACACATCTTTTCCCTAGACAAAAAAAATAAATTAATTGTTCCTGATTTTGCTGAAAATGTTCATTTGTTAAAATTACACTCAATGATCCTTTAGTAAAATTTCACAAATAATTTTAAAGATTTCCTAAAATTCCTAAATGATTTACCTCGAAATTCAATAATAAAAAATTTGCATTAGGTTTAAAAATCGAATTGCCGACCGATTTTCTTTTAAAAATGACGATTTAATTTTAATTGAAAAATTTCTTTAAGCTTTTTGCTTTGTGATTTTTTTTTAATATTGAACCTTTATTAATTTTTAACAAAAAAAAATGTTTTAAAAACATTAAAGTTTAAAAAAAAAAAAAGCTCAATAAAAAAATACCAAAAAAAATTAATTTTTCTTTAAAAGCTTACCCTGTGGTAAATTTCGCGAATTTGTATTTAGGTACTTTTTAAAAGATTGCTTTTTATTCTGGTCCAATTCGTTTGAACTTAATTCATTATTAAATCTATTATTAGTATCATCATCATCATCTTGATCTCGTTTATTTACATTTATAACATTCAGTTCTTTTAAATTGTTCATATGTTTATCAGACTGCATGTGTATGCTTAAATTTCCTTTCGTTGTTGTCGAATAATCACATATATCACATCGATATGGTTTATATCCACATTTATATTGTTCACCTCTACCAAGTCTAGGATGTTGGATATTTTCTACACAATAAATGCATTGTTGTGACATATTGTTCGATGAGTCAGTGGAGTGTTTTTCTCTCATGTGAATATCAAGGGTCTCTTTATACTTATAATGCCAATTACAATTAGGACATTTAAGTTTTTTGCAGGCATTTCTCGAGTGCACTATATGATTAGATGTCTTTTTATTCGGAGATTTATAATTTTCATTTTTATCAGTTTCATTTGTGTGATTTTGTAAATCACTGTTTTTTATACTTACCGGATAACTACTATACAATTCTCTAAGATTAGAAAATATTCTACTTAACTTTATTATGGAATAATCTACAAATAATAATGAACATTTATATTTATCCTCATATAAGAGACTATTTTCATCTTGATATGATAAATCCCTATCACTTGAATCACTTAAGTCATTTTCTACATGTTCTTCTTTATTGAGTTCTTCAATTAAAAGTGCTGTTTCTTCGTTTAGAACGAGTAAATCGTGCGAATATTTACGTAAAAATTTAGCTTTTATATTATAATTTAAATATATTACTAAAAAATGATACTGGGATGTTAAATTGGGATCATTTAAGAATTTTTCTTGACTTTTACTTAATTGTACTTGTTTACGATGGTGATTATTTAAATGTTTTGTAAAAGTATTACTCGTATCAAATTTAAAGCAACAACTAAGGCAAAAAAAATTATTTTTTATATCGTCCTGAAGAATTTCGTCTATGAAAACAGTTTGTTTTGTCTCGTTTGTAGTTGATTGAACTGATTCGGTTAGCGAGTCGGTCGATTCGGATCTAGATCGAGTCATATTTGAAAATGTTTTGAATTCGTGACGTATTAGCTCATCATTTAAATTCATATCGCAACATTGAAAAAATAAAATACGAAAATTAAGAGACAGATAATTTCAATCTATAAAAAAAAATAGTGAAACCTTTTTTAAAATTTGGTACCTTAGGGTTCTAGATTTTAAAAAACAAATAGTAAAACCACGTTTTTAATAATTTAGAATTTTCCAAATAAGAAGAAAAAAAAATAATTTTCTAATTGAATAACAATTAAAAAAAATATATATAGAAGCTAACCCTGCTTTCTCTTCTAGTTCTAAGCACACCAAGTCAATTTGAAAATTAGAAAATCACCGTTTCAAATTTTCAATCTTTTATTTTATTTTGTTGTAAATTTTCTTATCAAGTTATTTTTTTTTTCTCTTAATTAAATTAAACTTTTTTAAAGTCTCCTTGCAATTTATTTTCTCTCTTTCTTAGTCGCTTTATTAATAATTGAATTAGAAACAATGCAAATTTAGTTGCAATTTCTCAATCCTAGATTTTTTAAAAAATTTTTTTTTGGTCTAAAATTTAATTATCTTTCTTAATTAAGATTTAAATACTTTAAGAAAAGATAGGCTTGACTCAGTAATGATAAGCGTGCCTTAATCGGCAGTTATTTATAGATAATGGCTTATTTTAGGCTCGATTTTTTCTAATTTATCGCAACAACCAACAACAACAACAAAAATAAAGTACTTATCCTATCTATTAAATTAGTAATGTACTTTGGTTTCTGCTAGCACGAGAGCTGGTCTTTTTTTTTCCATGATTAGTATATAATTAGAACCGTAAAACTTAGTTAAAAAGAGAAAGGAAAGGTTTTCAAAAATTAAAAATAAATTCAAAAAATTAGGCAAATAAACTTTTACGCAATTTAACCCAGATTTTGTATACTCCTGATTCTAGAATAAATTTAAACTGAAGGAATTTAATTTTTTTTTCTAATTGAGTTTAAAAAAATAAAAAGAGGTTTTGTTTTTGTTAATTTTTTGTTTTTGGTCCCATACAAAAAGTTTAGTTTCATATATATATATAAAATTTTTTTTTGATTGATTTAACTCTTAAAGCTTCAGATCTCGTTTATAAAAAAAATCTTTTCTTATTCAAAAATTTATTAAAATTTTTTTTTTAATTTCAATAACTGAATATTATGTAAATACTCATAATTAATAAACTCAAACTACCATTTTCAATTCTATTTTTCTCTTTGTTTTTAATTGTTTTTTAAGCTAAATTAATTAAATTTTTTTCTTGTTGTTCGAGAAAAAAAAGCCCCAAAAATTCATTTGGAGTTTTCATCTTACTTTTCGTTGAGGTTTAAATTCAAATTAAGAAATTCAAATGCACTCGGACCTTTCAATTAACCATTCAAATCTTAATATTTATTTTTAATTTATTATTTGTTTATTTTTGATGAAACGTCAGTCTTTGTGTTTAATTTTAATTATCTTAAGTCTCAATAAAAATTCTGCAGAATTTATTTTGCACAGGTTTTTTCCAAGTACATTCGCCAAAGCCCTTTAGTATTTGAAAATATTGTATAATGCTTTATGATAAAAAAAGTTGAATCTTTCTTTTCTATTTATTCCAATAATTTGGCTCAATACCGATAATAAATTAAATTGAGCTTTACGATATTATTTTTTTAACAAGGTACGACTTTAAGTTTAGTGAATAGAAAATAATTATTTAAAATTAACCGTTCTTAAAAATAAAACAACTATTATGAGGTACTTACTTTCAAAGATCGACAATAATGGATTCTTTAATTTCAAATTAATTTTTTTCGTTAAAATTTTAGTCGTATTAAAATATACCGTAATCTTTAGATAGATATGATAGTTGCCATGATAAAAGACTGGGATTTCAAGTTTGTATTAAACAACGGTAAAATTATTGAAATTATTGAAATTATTGAAACTTTTTACTTAAATTTAATTTTTAAAGTAAAATCGTCATTCCTGGTTTGTTATACCATGGAACTAGTACCCAGTGATTTTTTTTCCTAAAACGAATTCTCAAACCTTTCAGTTTTTAAATAGTGGGTGGTACAACTTTTGAAAAAAATCGATTACATACTGGGAGTTTACGGCAATAGGCTTTAAATTCATATTAACTAAAATATTTCGCGTTTTGTAATATAAAATTCGGATGTTCTCGCTGGAAATATATTTCAAATCAAAATTCAAGAAAAAAATAAAAAATTTCTAAGTATATTTTAGACGCCACTACGCTTTTAGGTAAAAAAAAAAAATTTCATTCAAAAAATTTACAGCATTCCAAATAGTTTTAGGTTTATTTTAAAAAATTTTTTAATATTTTTAATTTAATGGAATCAAATGAAGATTAATATACCGATTAACCCAATTAAACTCCTAAAAAAAATTTAAAATTTTTATATTTATTAATATTTAAATTGCATTACGTCCTTTTAAAAAATATTTATTGAAAAAAAATAAACTAAACGCTTTTATATTCCTATTTAAGAGATTACAATTTACATGTTACAAAGCTATTTAACTGCTTTTAAAATAAACTAGAAAGTAAAGTCCAAGCCCTTGATTTTATTTACTTGAATTTTAAAGTTTACTTATTCTACTAAAATATATGTCGGTAGTGTTCCAGAATTGAACAACTTTGGGAAAGAATCCTTTTAATAATTATACAACTCAGTATTGGAGTTTAAATAAACATTTTAAAATCCCTAGATTATTTTTTAAAATAATTTTAATGAATTAAAAAAAATAAACATAAAAATTAAATTTTTTTTTAAATTAAAGTTATCCCGTGGGTTATTCATAGTAAATTAAACATTCCAAATAGTATAGAAAAAAAAATTTATAACAAATTCTTATTTTATTTTTCTAATTCTATACTACCTATAATTAATAACAGAGTTTTTGATCCGAATTCTGTCAACTTTCAAATGAATGAATATAAAATAAATTTCTTGTTAATTATTTAAATTGTAGGATTTGAAATTATTTTGAAACAATAAAGAAAAAAATTCGAAAAAAAATAAAAATATGATTTAAGCGATTCGCAGAGAGAGAGAGAAAGAAAGAGAAAAGAGAGACAGAGATTCTTTGTTTATTTAGTTGAAATTTTAAGCTTAATAATAATGTTAGAATAAATAAAAGAGATTTCTATTTTTTTCTAAAATCGAAAGAAAGAGAGAGAGAGAAAAAAATTAAAATTTTTAAGTGTCCTAAATTTTTTTAAAAATTTTATATTTTTTTCCAAAAGAACGAAAAAAATATTATCTTAAAATTCTGGTCGTTAACTTACATAATTTGATTTTATAATTAATAGATTAGGTCGAATATTACTATTTTTTTCTTCTTTCAAATTCAAATAGTTCTTTCTTTCATAATCATCTCTACCTTTTCGCTTTAAAAAAAAAATAGAAAAATTTAAAGGTTTTTTTCAAAGCATCTCTATTAATCACCTAAATATTGAGAAAAAATTTAACAGAATATTTTACTTTCTTTATTTGAATATATTTTACTAGTAAAGAAAACAAAAAATACACAAAAAGTCAATCAAAATTTTTAATTGCAATAATAAAATTTACTAAATCTAATCTTTAAGAAAATGCAATCACGTGAATAATTTAATATCTTTGTCGTTTAAATTAACTTTTTAAAATAAGTTAAGTTATTCAGATTTAAATTTTCTCTTGAAAGTTAATTAATGGGAAATAAGATAATAAAAATATCTATACTTAAATTTAAAATTCCAACAATTCTTAATTTTTAATTATATTTGACTCCATAGAATCACCCGTAGAATCATATTAAAATATTTTTGTTAATATTTTTTGATTGTTGATGCTTTTTTTTTAATAAATCAATTAAGTGAATCAAAATAGTCCGATATTAGGGTTTTCCAATATTGGGCTATTACAAATTTTCTTATGATAGCAAACTACCGTATACCCATACACCGAGTTGCATGCGTTTAAACCTGGGTTTTAAGTTATATCCAGCAAACTGATTGGTAAATTTTTTTTTCAGTATACGTTATTACTAAAGTTCTATTATTCTTTCTTGAGGAAGTCTTATCAAATTACACGGGGTAAAAGTTTTTGAAATTTGTAAAATTAAAAATATTTGAATTCACGGTTTTCGATGTATATTTAACTTAAGAAAATAATTCAAAAGATTTTTTAGGAAAAATTTTTAGATTATTTTAATAATTTACAGTGGTTCTAATATAAATGCCAACTATCAACCGTAACCGTACCGAATGCTAATTAGCCTTAATTTTCAATTTCAAGATGTTTAGCTTTGGTCACGGTAACGGTCAAAAGTTACGGTTGATGGTCGACCTTAAATTTATACAAGTTCTAACCACTTTATTTCGTTCAAATCTTCATAAAAAGTCCCAACAACAGTTTACACAGGTTATTTAATAGTAGGATGCTAAACAAATAAAAAGTTACTGATTTACGAAAATTTTCGGATTTTCCTTAAAAAAAAATATTACCGTAAACTCTCGCCTATAGCTGAAATCGAAAGTGTTTTGGAAAATCCACTGAATTTCTATTAGAGTTGTAGACAAGAATTTTATATAGACTTTTAAAGAAATGAACAACATTATACTTAACGTATAATCGCCTATTTGAAACCATCAGCATTTTTTTTTCCTACAAATTTCTACTTAAATCAGAAATACTAAATGGATTGACTAAAAGTATAAATATGAAAAAAACAAATATTATAAGATCTAAAATTTAATATTAATAAAAAGGTGACATTAACTAAAAAAATTTTAATATTAATTTATTTAAAAGTTTTTTAAAAAAATTTTATAATTATAAATTTAAAAAATAAAATAATTACTTTTAAAAGTAATGATTATTTTTATAGAAATATCACGTATTTGAGTCTTCATTAATTGTGTATTAGTTTACTTAATGGAAACATAATAAATCGATTCATATGGCGCAAAAAAGAAAAAATGAAGATGGATTTCTTTGTAAGAAAAGGAAATCTAATTCTTTTTTAAATTTTACAATTTGGCGTTTCTAAAAAAAATTAAGACTTTCTCACTAAAAAATAATTTTTTATTTTTAATCATCATATTTTATGATTTAATTAATAAGAGAAAAAGTTTAATTTAAGATTATATTTAAACTTCAAAATGAAAAAAAAAATTTAAATTTCAACTTCCAAGTCAACATAGTTAAAATAGCTATTAATATGTGTATGTATATATACAACTTAGATAACTACAAAGTTTCGCTTAAGTTTTTTATTTTTTGTCAAGGGAATATGTCAATTTTATTTGTTTTTTTAGATTTAAGGTATTAAACCAATCTTAATTATAAAAAATAAAATTTAAATTTTTTTAAAACAAGAAAATTTCAACTAATTATAAGGATAAATACATAAAGTATTTAACAAGACCTTAAAACGAAAAATTTTCTTCTAAATAAGAACTTAATTAAAGATAAAAAACATTTTCTTTTTGTTGCTTTTTTTCTTTCGACAAAATCAATTTAATTGAAATTGATTCTTTTTGCCAAAAGGAAATTCTAAACATCAAGCTGTTAAACAATCGCTTAAAAAATAAATTTTTTTTATTGACCTAGAGAGCCAATTACAATGCTTTAATTTGAAAGAATAAATCTAATAAATTTAAAAAAAAAAATTTTGAGACGATCAAAATTTATTTTTAAATTTTTAATTTTTAAGGCTATGAAATGTAATTAGAAAAATAAAAATAAACGAGTATATTTTGTAAATTAATATTGTTCAGTTTTTAAAACAATACAGGGTATGATTCTTTATTTACCGAAGAAAAAAAAATTAATTAAATCCTCGGATTCATAATAAAAAAAAAGTTTGAAAAAAAAAATTGTTCACGTTTAATCGAAGAAAGAAATTCTTTAAAATATTTTAAAAAATTGCTCTAGATATTATACGTGATTTTTCAATTGAAAAATTTTGATTTTCGTCTTAATTTTTAAGTCAAATAAATATAAAATATTTGATATTTTGCAATAATTCATCACCTTTCCATATTCCATAGTATTTGCCAAATTTTTAAAATAAGAATTTTTATGATACGATTTAATAAACTTGAATAGTTTTGTTGATTTGAAAATTTTTGTGCTTTTATTCCTTTTAAAATTTATATATTATCTTTAAAAAAAACACTTGCTTTTGAAATTTTAAAATGGACCTGGATTTTATCTAGGGGTCGAAATATTAATATGTTTTTAATATTTTTCTTATTTCTTGCTTCTAAAAGGAAGCATTAGTTTATTCAAAACTCCAGTTCCCGCTTTTCATTTGAGCTTCACTGAGAGAAAAAAAACAGTCAATAAACGGCGTTTAAATAGCGTTTTAACATTTTTTTTTCTCAAACACGAGACATTTTTTTTTTTTTAAAAAAAAAACAATGCTGCAACGTCTGACTTTTTTGCCTGTTTTTTTTTTCCTCTAGAGCCGTGTCTCGTGAGCCGTATCAAGATTCTCTAATAGTTAGAACTTTTGATCCTTCCCTCTCTAAATCAAGAAGTACGTCACAAGTTAAATAATGAAGTTCTTAGCCTTTTTTTCATTAAGAAAAATTTGTTTTGTATTATTTTTAAAAAACGCGCCATATTATTTCTAGAAATGATTTTTACGCAAAAATGCGCTAATTTTTATACAAACTAATTGAAAAAAATTTCATTCACTGAAATAACCTATCGACTACGTAAATTTTCTATAAAAAATATTTAAAAGACTATTTTAATATACCGTAAATTCTCTCTTTTTGTACTTGTAAATTTTCCCCTTAGAACAAGACTTATTCTAAATTTACACTCAAATCTTAGGTCAAAATTCTTCTAGATAATCAATTTGAGCTTGCTTTATCCAATAAAGCATGATACAAATTCTATTAATTTTTTTAATTAAAAATAATCGTAAAAATAAACCGTATACAAATAGAAAGAGTTTACGGTAAGGTATAATTTAAGAATTTTCATCAAGCAGTACAATATGATAACAAATGAATACTAGTTTGATACTAGTTTAAAATACTCATAGATGTTTTTGGTAATTCATAAAATTGAAAGCAATCTCAATTAAAAGTGATAAGTCGTAGAAATGGGATATATAACTTGAGTTACGAGCTAAAATCAGATTTGAATTTGATCCAATAAAGAATTTATTCCATTCTAGATTTTTCAACCTTGATATTTTTCTTAATTTCTAAATAGTAAATAATATAAAATGAAAAAAATTGAACGTAAGGTTCTTGGGTATTTGAAGTCCATAATCCAATACTTCCCGAAGATTTACAAATGGTATTTAAAAAAACTTAAAGAAACAAAATCATTTCATCATTAAAATAGATAGAAAAAATTTCGAGAGTCAAAGAGAAGTTGAATAACTTGGTTAATGATATAAAATATCATCTTCACTTGCTAAAGAATTTAAAATAAATATCCTTAACTTAATAATTAATTAAAACTGAGAATATTTTTATTTAAATCTATCAAAATAAAAGAGAAAGAAAGAAAGAGAGAGAAAGTATACATTGCGTATATACCTTTGACTTAAATAAAGATATCATATAACTTTGGATTATTTCAAGTTTTTTAAATTAATTAAAAAAATAAAACTCTAAATATTTATGCTGATCATTTTTTTTTATTAATAAATTTGAAACAAAACCCGAATTTAATTTTAATAAAAATTTTTTTTTGGTTGTGTTCTAATGAGAATTTAAAGGTGAATTACAAAAAAAAGTAACACAATATTTATATAATTTAAAATCATTATTTTGTTTTAATTAAAAAAAAATTTTGTTCATTCTACATTTAGGCAAAAAAAAAAGAAAAAGATTTTTAATTTTTTATTAAAGTTTAAAAGCCGTTTAAATATTAACGACATTAAAAAATAAATTTAAAATTAATTAAAAAAGCATAAAATTTTAAATTGTTAATAAACCTTTTAATTCTATCTAAATATTAACAACTTAAGTCGAGTGATGATTGATGGGAAGTTATTTTTTAAAAGGCGAATTTATAGGTGTCTAAGTTCAAAATTAGAAATAATTAAAAGATTTTATTCAAAAGGTCTATTTAAAGAAAATATGTTTCCAAAATAAAAGCCAAAGTTTTGCTAATCTGATTTTTGTTTATGCAGATACCATCTAGAAAATTTGAAAGACCCTTTCATCGAAAAACCCGATTTATATTTTCCAAGTTCTAATGATTTTTTTAAAATGAACAAAAATATTTAATTTTTTGAATTTTATTAAAATTCTAGCATTTCTAAGAAAAATTAATAACTGAGCTTATTATGACGAAAGTACAATTTATAAATTTTTGATATTTTAATCATTTATAAAAAAAAAATTTAAACTTGATTTTTTTAATTAAGTAAATTGCACTCTAGAACTTAATTAATATATTGTGTATGTTTAACGAAATATTAATTTTTTTTAATATTTTCTTTAGATATTGGCTTACTTGGTTGCTCGATCTCAACTTATTCAATATACTATTCTTTAAGATTATTAATTTTTCTTTTGTCAAAATCATTATTTAAATTTAAAAAAAAAATTTAATAAATTTTTAATTAATAAAATGAGCAAATATATACGTCATTCAAAAAAAAAACAAAATTTTTCTCTAGTTATTTTTTTAGTAAATTTTGATCGAAAAGTAGTCTGTATTTGATAAACTTAGAACATTAATAAAACATTTACCAAGATTTTTGTTGCTTTTATCTAATCGTTCTTACTAAAACTGAATAAAAAAGTTTAACTTTGACCTAAAGGTAAAATCTTATAATGTGAAAAGTTGGAAATTAAATGAAGTTTTATTTTCTAATTTTAGAAAATAATTCGAAGATAAATAATTCTTACATTAAGGCTGTCAGTTCTAAGGTTCAAAGACCAACTTTAAAGTGACGTATTTATTAGCTTTGAAATAATAGTAAAACAAATTGGCTATACCTAGTTTAAGGATGCAGAACGTGGAATGTGATGTGGAAAGTGGACAATGCAGAAAATTTGAATGCAATTTCGACACCTAGAATGCGGATTAGCATTTTTCCTTTAAATTGTAAAATGCGAAAGCGTCAATCAAAAAATATTAAAAATTTATAAAAAAAAGAATCATAAAAAAAAGAATCATAAGTGTTTACTTTTATTTTTTTGCTAACTCAAATATTTTAAGTGGAACGAGCTAAAATTGTTTAGATTTTCATAGATTATTCAAGACATGCAATTTCAAATCGATTAAGGTTTAATTTGACAGCGTTTTTGATTTGTTACGATTGAGTTATCTCTGACTTAAGCTAATATTTAAGATTTGTGCCCTTTTAATAATCCTATCTGCATTTAAGTTTAGAATTGTTCACTTTTACATTTCAAGTTTTTCAAGTTACTCAAATTTTCAGACCCAAATACCTTCCCAAACAATATACCTCAAGATCATTAAAATTCTTACTTAAATATAAGATAAATTACTATTAATAATGTAGACTTTGGTTATTTGAAAAAATTAAAAATATAAAGATTCATAGCCATTTAGTTTGGTAAATTTTTAAAGAATCAAATTTGTCAAAAGGTTTCGGCATAATTTTTAGCTACCAAACTTTTTTAATATAACTTATATACTTATAAATTTCTTCAATCACATTAATCTATTCTTATGTATCTGTTATACTTGATATTACCAGCAATTATTAAGCTCTTGGAAAATAAAATAAAATTATGAAATAAAGCCTTAGATATGTTTAAATATTATTTAATTATAAAATACCCAGTATTAAGAAATTTATAATCGCTAATAACAAAATTTAACAATTCCATTATTTCCTTATTTTACTCAGTAATTAAATACAACGTTTCTCATAAATAAATCATTTTCTAAATAAAAAAATTCAATTAAATTTCTATTAACAGTTAAGTTTTATGACTTGGAAGCGAGTAGATAATACAAGTAAAGACTAAGCTAAGTATCGAAAAAAAAAATTTTAGAATTTTTTTTAAATTATATTTTAATTAATTTTTAAATTAGCGTATAATATCCATTTGGTATAGCTTAAATAATCTTTGGCTTCAGAATCATACAAAAAGAAAAATTTTCTATTTCGAAAAAGCAAAAAAAAAAAACAATAAAAAAGTTTTAAATTTTTTTTTTCTTTGAGAAGCCTAATATTTTTAAAAAATTATCCTTAAGAATTTTTTTTTTAATTTTCGTTTAATTTTTTCAAAAATAAAATTAAAAATCAGGAAAATTGTTGATTAATTTTTTATTGTTCTTAAAAAAATTATACGGAATTTTTCATAAGAAATGAGATCAAATTTACCTTTTAAACTTATATAAGAATTTCTTTTTCTTTTTTTTTTAAAAAAGTTAATTATGGCAATAAAAAATTTTATAAAAATAAATGAAAAAGTGATTATCATCAAATATTGTCAATCTTTTATTTCATAAGTAATCAAAAACAATAATTAGAGCTTCTAGTTTGCAACTGAACACGATCTCTTAGATATGTTATTTTTACTCAGGTAAAAATAATAATCGAAAACTAGATATTCCTTAAAGAAGAAAAGAATATCAGATAAACTACAGGTTCTTCTTTAAAATTATTTTTTTTTCGAATTTAAAAAATGTTTAAAAAAATAAGAAATTTTAATTAATTTTGTATTTTAAGTCATCATCGTTTTTGGACAAAAAAGAAACGTAAAATTTATAGCTTACTACTGACTCAACTTCAAGAATATTATTTTGTTTTAAATTAAATGGTTTGAAAAAATTCCAATAAAAAAAATAAACCTCTTAAACTTTAATTAATTTATAAATTTAATTAATCTTAAAAATGCTAGGTACCTTTAAGAATTAGTTTTTGAAAGTAAAATTAATTGAAAAATTTCTCAAATACTTTTTACTGTTTTAAAATTTTAGTTTGTTTAAAAGTCGTGGTGCCGCCATTGCGGAAGTAATAAGAAAAATAATAATGTTAATTTTCGATGTCACTTGTTCGTTTCTGCTAAGTCTTACAAACTAAAAAACAATTGCAAAATTGAAAAACTTGAAAAATTTAAAATACCTAAATCCTTTGTTTTGATTTACTAGAAAAATAAATCACTTGAAAAAATTACAATTAAACTTTTTAATGAATAAATTGTATAATTCAATATCAACATTTCAGCTTTTAAAAAAAAGTTGATGAAAATAAAAACTTTATTTTTAAATTTTACATGAGCCACAAATTTCAACTAGCCTTTTAAATATAGGCATATATTAATATGGATTCCTGAAAGTCTTTTGAAAAAGCCGTTTACAAAAGGCAAGCTTTCAGACTTGGTACATAACTATAATTGAAAACGAAAAACGGTATCAGTAAGGTATCCGGCTTTTTTTGTGAATAGTAAAGATTGTATTTTCACCGTATATGTAGTGATGGGAAATCGGTTTTTATATAAAACCGATGATCAAAATTTTCGACCTAAAACGCCTTCAAGAATACTCAAAAATATATCAAATTGTAGTAAATAGATTTCTATATCTATTAATCTAATTTCCAAATAAAAGCAATGCTTTGAGTTTTATTTAATAAGAAATGCTCTTTTTTTAAATATCGTATATCATTTTATTAGACAAATATCTGTCAATTTCTAGGCATATTTTTATTTTTTAAATTTAATTGTGCCGCGTTAGTTTAAGCTGAAGCTTAATATTGGTAAATGAATATTATTCAAGATTATCAAAAACGCCTCATGTAATCTAATTTGCTCAAATAGATGTCAACTTTTAATCTAAATTCAAATAAATTTTTATTACCGTATTTACTCGATATTAAGAATATACCGGAACATCAAACAAATTCTTCTAATCGAGTGATTTTTTTTTTTAAAAATAACTCAAATAAAATTGAAATATGCCTCTATTTGAGAAAATTTTAAAAAAATCATAAAATAAAATTTTGTTTATTGAACAAATTTTATTGGTACAAAAATAAATATTTTAAAAAAGACGGGTGTGTGTTTATTTGGACATTGAAAAAGTTTGCATAATTATGAATATTATTTGAGTTAAAAAAAAAGAAAAATTAACTCGAACTGAGTCTTTTTTTTGTCTAAGTTTTATTCAATTAGAAGAAAAAAAATTTAATTCGAATTATTCTTAATTTCGAGTAAATACAGTAGATTTTTATCTCCTCTTTCAATTTGGCAATTTTTCTTACCGAATTTGACCAAAAAATAAATACTCTGTTCTTTACGTAAAAAATACTAAAATAGAAAAAAGGAAATCTCACATTTTAGGCATTAGACACTATGCGGTTTCTTCCCAATTTGGAACCAATTCAAGTTCCAAAATATTTTTAATCCAAATGATACCAAAATATAATTTTGAAAATTGGTATCTTGAAATTTCTCCTAAATTAATAATGCTTAAGAAAAAATTTTAAATTGTAATTCTGGGTATCTGCCGGCTCTTATGGCCTTTCGAACAAATATATATTGTGGTAAATTAGTAACTTTTATAAATTTTTCTCGTGGTACACTTCTAACCAGAACTCCTTTTTCAACTCTTCCATTAATTTTTTGAAATTCCAAATAGAAACGTGAAAATATTTTTGCCAATTATTTTCAAATACTTGACTTAATGATAATAATTTTTTTAGACAAGTTAAAAAAAGCTTTTTAAAAACTTTTTATATGAATTATCCAATATTTGGTAAATACCATTTTATATTTGATAAAGCTAGAAGGCTTAAACAAGGCTTATTTACGTTTAAGAACCTTTTTATGAGAACTTATTTTACTCAGAAAAAAATAGATAATGACAAAAAAAAACAAAAGATTTAAGTAAATAATTCAAATAACTGAATTATTTGTTGATTTTTGTAAACAAATTTCTAGACTTATGTACCATTTAATTGAGTTTTTTTTGTGTATCAATTTTTAGTTAAAATTTAAAAAATTAAAATAATATCGAAAATTTTATCGAAATATATCAATTTGAAGATTAAAAATACTTAAAAATTGAAAAAAAAGTTGCCTAAAGGTATCGATGTAAAATTCAAGAAATAACAAAAATTCTTTAAAAATTTTAATTTCTAAACTTTTACAGCATACCGTAAACGCTCTCTATTTATACCCAGAAATTTTCGCCTTTGAACAAGACTTATTCAAAATTTACACCACAATTTTAAGTCGAAACTTTTCTAAGTCATCAAATTGAGCTCGCTTTATCCAATAAAGCATAATAAAAACTCTATTAATTTTTTTTAACAAAATTAATCGTAAAAATTAACTGTATACAAATAGAGAGCGTTTCCGGTACTGTACTTTTGATTTGGTATCGAATAGGGTTAGAAGTATTTCTTTTTTTTTGAAGATAATATTTTAAAAATTAATGAAGTGTATAATTTTACAATTAAAATTAAAAAGCTGATTTTTAATAAACAACACACATGTACAACGTATATAAATCGATTCAGTATAAGTAGCGGGCGAATTTGGGTACCGTGACAAATTTATAGTGAATTTCTATCAGTAACATCATAATACCATATTTTGATTTTGGGTTAAGAACTTGTCTAAATACAATAATATTATTTGTATTACTTTGATGAATCTTAAAATTTGCTTTCAAAGTTTTTAAGATCATTTTTAAAATTTTTGGCTTGAAAAAAAGCCATAATAACCCAAAAATGATGAAAATTATCCATAAAATTTCTAAATAAACAAATTTCTTTCGTATAAATTTTCAGTATTTTGATAGACATGATTCTAATAAAGCAAAAATAAGGCATATGTAGATTCGTCAAAATTTTAAAAAGCAGCCCATTCAATTCCAGATTTTTGACTAAAAAATCAGTGTCCTAATTTATGAGAAATATGACAAAAACCCAAAGCTATTGCGGATATAATAGGAACATTACAGTTAAATTTTTTTCAAAAATATTAATGTTTGCTTATTGGAAAATAATCTTCTTTAAATTGAACAATTAACCGTAGCGGCTACTTTTTTCACTCTACTTTTTTCACTACTAAAAAACTATACTTTTTTCACTAGTGAAAATTTTATACTTTTTTACAAGTCATAAAAAAATACTATTTTCATTGGCAAAAAAATTACAAAAAATCATTTAGCAAAATTAAGTTCTTTTTCCAACTGTTTGTAATTTGATTGTTTGAGAAAAAAAATGAAATTTAAAATAAATTAATGCTTAAAAAATGACAAACAACTATGAATATGTCCAAAGCAACACTTTTAAACCCGAACATGACAATGAATCCAACGTATTTAAAGACGGATTCGAAGTTTTAAATGAAGGTTTTTTATATTCACGTCGTAAGAAAAACAAGGATTCAATTTATTGGGTTTGTAAGCATAAAAAATGTAATGCAAGTCTAACTATAAACTTTGATGGTGTAGTCATCGGTTCATCTAAAAAAGAACACACTATTGTGGAACCGGGGATAAAGAGGTTAAATATTTAATATAAACATAAAAATATTTAATCTCTTTATTAACAAACTTTATATCAATATCTTTAATAAATTATATTTAATCAAAAAAAATAATTTTTTAGTTTTTTAGTATACTTTTTTTACCAGTGAAAAAAATATACTTTTTTAACAGACAAAAAAAAACTACTTTTTTCACTAGTGAAATTTTTATACTTTTTTAAGAGACCAAAAAACATACTTTTTTCACTAGTGAAAAAAAGGGTAGTGAAAAAAGTAGTATCAGTCCAATTAACTAGAACAATCAAAAAACTAAATAATATAATTGTTTTAATTTTTGTTGTAATTTGCAACAAATTTCTCTTTTTATTTTGAGAATGGCTACGTAAAGATAAAATATCTTTACGCAGAATTGTCTTACAACAGATAATTATCTCTACCTAGCCAGGTAAATTTTTTGAAAATAAAATATCTTTGACAAGAAAGATAATTGATTTCTTTGAATTTTATAATTAATAAAATCAAAAATGAACTTCTAATTGACAACTTAATTAAAAAACAGTTATTTATTGAATGTTAATAAGGAACTCTTATAAAAAGATAACAAATCCCATCTAACATTTCTCTGAACTAAACTAAAATTAATCTAATTACTCTACCAAAAACTAACATGTCCAAAATTTCCTTAAAAATTTCAAAATTTTGCTGAATTCGATGAAGAATTCAAGACTTATTGTGATAATAAATTCGAAATATTTACCAAAGCTGCAAGTAGATTTATCAAAGACGAACCTTAGCAATATGAATATGTTGAGTACAAATGTTTACACTGGAGAAATCCAGAAGTTATTCAATCAAGATCAACCGAAGTTCGACCTATTCAATCATATCACGCGTTTAACTGTCCAGCAGAAATTCGAATAACTCGTAAAAAAAGAGAAAAAATACAAAGATGAAACATATGGTTTGATTAATCGCCAATGTACGCCGTTTGCAGCTAAATTAGTGACTGAACAATATGAGTTTTCAAAAGAAAATTCTTACAAGCTCGAAGAATCTGGCTTAAAAATCACTCTTATTTCTACAAAAAACACATACGAAGTTACATTTAATACAAGCCAAGAACAATATATTTGCAACTGTTATGATTATTCAACATACAATTTACCATGTAGACACATACTTTTTGTTCGTAAGTCAAAAGATATTCCCATTATCGAACCAAGTATGATAAATGAGGGTTGGAAAAACAAGATATTTGAAAAATCAAGTGTTAATCAAGAGCAAAACAAGATTATTAATTCTAATGGTCGCAGAACAATTCAAATGTCTAGTATGAACCGTTTTCAATCATCGGAATTTTTGAGTCCAACGAAATCCAAGTTTATTGAGTGTCGTCGTATAATGAACCAATTGACGGAAACTATATCAAAAGAATCAGAAAATGTCTTTTTAGATAGAATGCAAATTATGTTGCAAATTAAAGAACTATGAGAGTCAAACGTTGATTTTACTATAAAACCAATAATTGAATCGAATTTAGCCGATAAACGGATCGAAATAAATCAAGAAGACTTATCAAGATACGAAAGTATCATTCAAACTGATTCAGATTTACCATGTTGTTCCAACTCTAACAATCAAGTAGAAACAAATTTAATAGACTCGATTTCTACATCCTCAGAAACTGAAGAAGAAAACTTCAATCAAAACACAAATTTTGTTAAAATCGATTTAACTTGAAAGTCATTTGTTAAAAGTGCACCGAAGCGAGGTGCCCCTACAAAAGCGCAGCGTAAGAGAAAACAGAAAGAAGCTTTATCAAGTCAAAGCAAGAAGAGAAAAACTACCGTGTCCGACACAAACACAGTCAATAGCAGTCAATCAAACGATGTTTGTACAATTTGTCAAGTTACAACAAATCAAAATCACTTGACTTGCAACAAGTGTAATTTATTTTTTCACACATCATGTATCAAAGGATATGTTCCTCTTAAAAAATCATGGATTTGCAAAACATGTAAAACTGGCTCAAACTCTTTATCCTTTGTTATCTTTATCACTTTTTTCATATGTTTTTTAATTATTTTTAAAAATAAAATCTTGCACTTAATTATCTTTTATTAGTCATTTAATCCTTTTTAAGATATTTTATCTCTCTCCAGATTAATTTTTTTAAAGATAATTATCTTTTGTAAGACAATTCTACGTAAAGATAAAATATCTTTTCGCAGCCATACTCTTTTATTTTATTTTTTAAATTCTCTATACATTTTCACTACAAAAGTAATCCTTACCTTTAATTCGAAGCATTGAATTTACGCTGCCTTGAGATTAATTATTAGAAGATTAAAAAAAATTTAAAAATAATAAATTTTAGCCTTTTAGCCTTTTAAAAATTAAAATCGAAAATGAGTTTTTTTCCTAGACAAAAGCATTCCGTTGATAAAAATTTCGTTATTTTTTTAGAAATACCTTTATTATCATAATAGCATAATTCAAATCAAATTGCCAAGAAAATTAATATTAATTAGTTACCTAACGACTTTTTCCTTCTTAAGTTTTTCTCTATTATAAATAAACTCAATCCAAAAATAGAGTTTCATTAAAAATGACTCTATTTGATTTTAAAGAATCCTTATTTGGACTCAATTAAGTAATTTTTATTTTTTTTCTTTTAATTGGAAAATACTTAAAATTTAAGAATTTCAACTGAATAAATAAACCAAATAGAAATTGAAGAAAAAGAAAAGCTCGTAAATCTTAATTGTCTTTTGAGGAAAACAAATAATTCATTAAAAATTATTTTTTTGTTATTATTGGGTTTGCAGAATTTTTTAGTTATCTTTCAGGTGTACCTAGGTACAAACAATTTAGGTAAAAGTTAATTATTTATTTAAAAATCGTCATCTCGACTTTGTCTGGAACCTAACAAGAAATAAAATTTTAAAAATTGTTCAAATTTTCTTAGAAGTTAAAGGTTACAATCTAAAAAAATTTAAATAAAAAATAATTAATTTTATAAAAATAAATTAAAATTTATAAATTCTCAAGTGTTTTAAGCTGTTAATTATCATGCATTCAGTCTGTTTCGAATTTAAAAGCGTGTAATCAAAAATATCTAAATTTTAATAAAAAAAAATTCTAAAATCAACACTTCATTCTTAGGAATGATTCACGTCCCATATTTAAAAAAAAGATTTACCTTTTAAATTTTTGATGATTATCCAAAATATTATGAGTAATTTCAACAAGAGTTAATTTATCATCTTTTAACTTTTTAAATAAAAAATTCAAAACTAAAATTTTCTCACTGTAAAATCAGTAATTAATTTTTATTGGAGGAGGCACCTGAGCATAAAAAAAAACAATTGTATTAAATAGGATGATTATCTCTTTGAAATTTTTTTTATTTTCTTTATTGCTTAATTTAAAATTGAACCCTTCCAGAAAATTAAAACTAGTCTTCGAAGCATAGCTTGTTTGGACGATGGGCTTTATTTAAAATAAAAATTCGCATTAATTTAAACACGTAATTTCAAAATGTTTAGAGACAAGATAAGATCAGTCATAAACTAAAAACCTTCTAAAGCTATTTTAAAGTTTCAAAATATGTTGCTAATTTTACGCTAAATTTCAAGATGAATTTTATTTAAAATAAAACTAATAATCATAAGTTTCATTTTTAAAATTGCCCAAATCCTCTCTAAGATTTTAAAAGCTATTCTTAAAAAAATTGATTAAAGCTAGAAAAATGATAGGAATAAGAACTTTGACCAAAAAATTAAATTAGAAACAATCAAATTAAAATTAAGTTAAAAAATAAATTTTTTTCAAGATTTTTATTAGATTTTTATTTGAGAATTTTCGACCGATTTTGAGAAAGATTTGAAAAAAAAATTATTATATATGACTGTATAATCTTAGTAGAGATCTATCAGAATAACCGATGTTTACATAGATAAATTAAAAGTGTGTTGTCTTGGCGACTTAGGTGACTTTATAAAATAATTATAAAGTGAATTCTCGATTATCGAGACCCACGATTATAAATTAGTTGTTAATAAACAGTTTAAGATCTATGCAAAACATGCAGGTGTTGTTTCAGGTATGGAAGATGGGTTCGGTTTTTTAAACACTAAACCATCATAAATACGATTTAAATGTTAAAAGTTAATTACTGCACTTCTATTAAAATCGTGTCGTAGCCGTATCGAACCGAACCGTACCGTTTACGAACCGTAGCGTACCGTATTCATCCCTTAACGTAGCATAAATTACTGAAAGTTTATTCCTTTTTTTGAAATTCTGAAAAATTATATTTTTTTGAAAACGAATTATTATCGAAAAGAGAAAAAAATATCTGCGAATACCCCTGAAAAAAATAATTTTTTCTAAAAAATTCATGAAAAGTTTTTATTAAAATTAAAACTTTTTTATGATCCAGAATTTTAGATACCTCGGATTTTTTTTAAAGTCATTTTCAAAAATTAGTTTTTCAAGTATTCTAAAATTTTTTTAAAGATCTATCAAAAAATGATAATGAGGAATAAACTTTCAGTAATTTATGCTACGGTAGGACGGTACGAATAAGGTTCGGTACGGCACAATTTTGATAGAAGTGCAGTATTAATAAAAAGATGTAAGTAAAATATAACTAGACTTTTTCCATATAACGTATTTGCTCGATTTTAACGACAGGATCTTATAACATGTAAAAATTATATAACGACATGTCGTTAAAATCGAGCAAATACGTTAACAATGAAGTAATTATTAATATTTTTTATTTAACGATGATTATTTATTATTTGTATAAAAAAAAAGCTGAAATATGCCAAGTTTTTCTTTGATATTAGATTAGATTCTTGTATAACTAAACCTCAATATAACAAACCTCGAAATAGCGAAAACCTTGATATAAAAGAGCAGTCTAATATAATATATATATGAAAAGTATATTCGATATAACTAACACCAAAATTTCGTCCTAACCATTTCGTTTTGTCGAGGTAAATAAATTTTTTTAAAATTTGATTTATAATTTACGCGTTTGGAATTTTTTTAACAAAATTTTAACAAAAATTTTTTAACTCCTTCTTGTTTTAAGAAATTTAAAAAAAAATTAAATTCAAATGTAAACAAACTTAATCTAATTTTATATTAAGAAATTAGAAAATTTACAATATGAAAAAAAAAGTTTGATTTAAATTAGTTTTGGTCAAATGAGAATGGCTAGCAAATTTAGTTTCGAAAAAAACTTATATTAAATAATTACATCTGTCAACTCGTTATTTTAATCGTACAAATAAAAATTAAATAAAAAAAATGATATTGATAAAAAAAACCTTTGACAAGTCTAAAATATTAATTAACACGGATTATTATTTTTAGGTATCTTAGAGCTTCACAGAAATAAAATATTCCTACATTGCCTTCGGCGTATGCACAATTTTGTTAGAAAATTAAGATCACGAAAAATTTCAAAAAGGTTTAATTTGACTCGGTATTATCTTAATTGCAATCGTGTGAATTTGAGTTTTATAAATCGAAATGATTTGGGTCCTAAATAATTGAAATAAAGAACTTAATATATTTAGAAAAAAATATTATTTAACAAAGAAACAAAAATTCTTAAAATTTAACAAACAGTTGAAATAAATTTTTGCAAGAAAACATAAATTTTTTTTAGTAATCATCAATGTAGAATTGCTTTTTTCTTCTTCCAAGAATTAGCTATAAAATAATTAATTAAAAAAGAATGAGCCTATTATCGATCTAAATGCTGAACATTTAACAAAACTAATTGTAAAGAAAAATATTTAAAAAATAAATCAAATTCATTAAATTTCACTTATAAATTATATGAAAACTTAACAGATTTTCTTCTTGAGCTTGATTTATACAGATAACTTACTAATTGTGATTATTAGGATGAAAAACCTAAATCGATTAAAATCTAATTAGTGATTTCTTTAAGCATTATCCTTAAGTACTCCTAAAGTTTTTCTTTTTTTTTTCTTTTTGAAGAACGTTTAGGACCATATGAAATAAATAAATAAAAAAATCTACTGATTTTATAATTAAAAAACTAACTTTAGCTTTTTGCCAAAAATTTTGTTTCAAGAAAGTAATCTAATAAAAGTGTAAAAGGAACTATGTTTGTTACCTTTTGTTCTTATTTGTGTAAAAAAAAAGTTTATTTTCCTTCAACCTTTAAGACCTAGTTGTTTTTTAAATCAGCTAAGTTTACAAAGTTTGTTAAAATAATGTAAATAATTTAAATAAGATTATTAAAATAAAGAAGAAATTTAAAGATTTGTAAAAGAGCCTTGATTTTAAGAAAAGTTAAAAAAATATACTTTGCATTTCCACTAAAATATTAGAGGTTTTTTTTTTTGACGCTTACTGCTATAATGCTCTTACATAGTATAAACCATTATTGCTATTTGAAAGGGAAATAGAACATGTGACACGCATGTTCAATAAACTTTAAATAGGCTGAGAAATAAACAAATTATTTTTTATCAAAGTTTACCGAATTTAAAGATATACCAAAAGTTACAGGTCACTATAGTTTGGTCTAGTACTGTACCGATCTGGTAGGACCATAATTTAGCATAAACTTTGTAGCTTGAACACAAAGATAATTTAAATGATAATCCTGTTCTCTTAAAATTAAAAGGACAATTGTACTATCATCAAAGTTAGAATCGATTTTTAAAACCAAGGAATCAAAAAAAATTATGGAATCTTCGGGTTGGACTAAAAAACTATCTTTAAAGACAAACTGTTAATTTTGCTCAAAAAAATAACAAATACGAAATTATTTGCACACGAAATTTTTTAAAAATCAATCGCCTTTTCTTTGATTTCAACAAAAGTTCCTAAATGCAAAGAATTAAAGGATATTTTCTAAAAAACTAAATGTGCAAGTAATTGCGTATTATTTTTTTAAGCAAAAAATGACAAAATTGAAATTTGAGAAAAATTAACACTTTGCTTTATTAACAGATACAATTCATCCTTGGTAATAACGATAAAGTAAGAATACATTTTGGTTATTAGTTATATAAGAACGTACTTTCAAATGATTTATTTTTTCGTTATAAAGAGCTTTTCGCCGTACCAAGTTTCTTACTGGCAAGAATTGGCAAATAAAAACATAAAATTGATCTATTTCAAGTTAATTTGAAGAAAAATATGGCAGTTTTTGTTTTGTTTTGTTTAACTACATGATGTAAAATAAGAAGTAATAACATAAATGCTGATTTTCTTGAAACCCCGAGTACTCAGCTTTAGCGACATGTTGCTAAACATTGAATACTTATTTTGTAAATAACATAAAAATATTTCATTAAGACCTAAATGGCACACTTGACGACACTCCACTGTATTTAGAATTTCGTTAAAATCGTTTAATTTCATTATCTTTTATTTTTCGGGACAATTATACAATTTTAATTAGTTTTAATATGTCTCTTCTTTTTATCCATAATCTTAACTTGTTTACCCGAAAAAATTTAAAAAAATTTTTCTCTCTGTGATCATTATTTTCGTTTGACCGATTTCAATTAAGGAAAACTTCTGCATTCATATTAACAATGGCTTACTTAATAGAGTAGAGGTTAATATCGAGTACAAGGAAAAGACTTGGAGGAATATTTGGAAATTTGGACATAAGATAAAAATTTCAAACCAGCGAATTATTTATGGAACAAAATTTGATTCTTTTTGTTTAGAGCCTTTAAATTAGTCATTTTCAATCAAATGATTTGTCTTATTTCAAACAATTCTTCATAACAAATTCCTATTTTACATATTTTATAGAATTCATAAGAATGAGTTTATATTGGTATTTCCTAAAAAAAATTGATATCTCAATTTTGAGATCGAAAAAAAAGATAAAATTTTGAATAAATTTTACAAAGCATTATTTTATTTACCTGAATAATTTGTATTTTGCCAAATTTACATTTTTTATTATTTTGAAAATCGATTTTTTAGTTTATCAATGAAATATTTATAAAGGCTATAATATTTGATATGCTTTTCAGTTATAACAGACTTGGAACCAAAAATTTGCCTAAAAATAAGCATTAGCAGATTATAAAAATAATGTTTTGAACTTTTCAAATCTGACTTGGGTTTTATCGAATCTTTTTCTTTTTTTCCAAAAACTAAAAATTAAATTTTAAATTAATTTTGCATACAGGCCACAGCTAAAAATAAGCTAATAATGCATTTTTAAATATTTTTTTTCGTTAGCATTGATGGAGTACAATGGATCTTTTCTTAGACCATTTAGTAAAAATTCTTTTACTAAATATAAAAAAGTAAAATAAGCATAAATTTTTTCTACTTGCTCTTTTTAGATTGACAAATAAATGAATTAAATAACAATTAGGTGCAAGTGTTAATGTTTTTTATTTTCAAACAAAAAGAGGAGGGTGAAAAAAGAAATTTTATAAGAAATTCTTGAAAATTTTTTTTTGTTAATTACCAAAAAAAAAATACCATTATAAGCAAACAATAAATTTTAAAAAATTTACAATAAATAAAATGAACACATTTTTTAATTTAATTATTTTAATTTTAAAACTTATAAAAATAAAATTAATTTAAAATCAATTAAGATCTATTGGTGGTGTTGTTTCTTTTTTTTTTCTCTCTCTCTTTCTCTCTTTTTTTTACGATTGTTTCTCTTCTTTCTTATGAAAAAATATTTTATTAAATTTTCTAAATCCATTAAATAAAATTTTAAAACCTTGACAAATTCCCTAATTAAATAAAAACAAGAATTTTTTTGCTAAAATTTTTTAAAAATAGCAAAAAAAAAAAACAATTTGCTTTTAATTTTTTTGTAAACAAATAAATTTTTAAAATTAATTAAAATTTAATTTTTAAATAGGCTTAATGTCAATTGAAAAAAATAAATAAAAATAAATGTTTTTTTTTTTTTTGGTTATGAATTAGTTTTGGATTTCCGAATAGTCAAATTAAGTAGAGCTTAAAGCACTTGCCAAAATTAATTCAAAAATAATATATATTAGAAAGAAAAGCGTTGATAAGTAGAATATAAATAAATGAAACCCTAATCCTAATATTCCTTGACTTGATTTTTAATTAAGAAATAGAATCTAAAACCAAACCTTGAAATACTTGAAGGATTTGTCAAATAAAGAATTTTTGAGATTTTTAAATGTCTTTTTCAATAAATTTTACAAAAAAATCATAAATTCCTAGAGTAAATTCAAAGTGATTATAGAAAATTTCAACACAAAGTGATATGGGCTTTCTCTAAGAAATAACAATCGTCAAAAATGAATTACAGAGACAAATAAAAAATAACTGATTAATCACAGTAGAGCTACAATACTGGCTTTCACATGTTCTTAAAATGAACCTTCATGACTTATTTGTGTTTAATGAATGATCATACTATTGATGGAATCAGGATGAATTCTTAAGTATAATAATTTACCGAATTTTTTGTTTAATTTAAGGTTTAAAATTGACAGTAGGGCTGCACATTTACTTTACTTTACTAGTAAATTTTTTTTAGCAAATTTTCTCTATAAAGTAAATTAGGTAAAGTAAAAATTTACTTCTGCAAGTAAATAGAAAATGGTTACTTTTAATAGTAAAAAGTAAAATAAGAACTTACTTTTTCTAAGTAAATTCGAATATAAAATAAAAATTTTTTGTATTTAGTCTTAGTTGTTTTAATTGAACAAAATTTACTTTAGAATGCCAAAATGATTTAGTAAACAGTCAATACAGTCAAATTTAAAAACTACTTGGTAATCCGAATTTTCGTTAATTCGAACATAATTTTGGTAAAATTTTGTTTTTCGGATTAAAGAGGGTTGACTGTACTTTTTTACTTTTATCACTTGAATTCTCAATGACGAAAAACTAAGACCTATTGACTTTTCCTGTAATTTATTATTTTGATATTATGGTGATAATTTCTTTTTAGATCAAAAACAACATCTTAGATTTATGAGTATTTTTCAATTTCACTAACTAACTTATCAGTGTATTCGGTACCATGTGTCTTTACTGGTAGTAGCATGCATGTAACCCTAAAAACCCTGTATTGGATAACACCTTTAAAACTTAAAAATATTACACTAATTCTTTTGGAGGTAATTTACAACGAGTTTGAAATAAAATCTATGAATAAAACCATAAATAATTTTTTTTTAAAAACACCGTTTTTTAATCTCACTGTAGTGTGCATGAAGGGCAAATCTTATAGTTTGTTTTAAAAAGAAACTTAAGACCTGGATTTAATCCAGGGGCCATAAAATATTAATATAAATTTAATTGTTTTTCTTATTCTTATAGCTCCAGAGAGAAGCTCAAAAGTAATTGTAAATATAATATAAAAAAAGCCAAAGTCAACTTTCAGTGGACACTTGAGTTTAAGGCTGTATTTACTTTAAATTACAGATATAGCGGTTAATCAAATAAATTCTTCTGATCGAGTGTTTAAAAAAAAACTCAAATAAAAGAATAAAATTTTATCTTCTAAATCAAAATGTATTGACAAATGATTCGAACTAAGAATAAAAAAACAATTCGATTTATTCAATTACAAGAATAAAAAAATAATTCGAATTAGTCTTAATTTCGAGTAAGTACGGTAATATTTGAGGATTGAAAATGTTGTATTATTGAGGCATCTAAAGACATAGAAATTTATAGAAAATTTCCAATGTTAATGGTATTTAAATTTTATAAAAACTAGAAAAACCCGACGGTTTTTTTGGGGTTAAACAAATTAAGGACTCGGAAATAGTTTTCACAAAATGGTTTGACTGTATTTAAACTAGCCACTTAGTTTTAAATCTTTTGAGCTAAAAATAGCTTTTTAAAGGAAACCAAATAGGTTGTATGGATTCATACTAGATATCTTATTTAAATACAATCTAATATCTTTATGTAAAATATAACAAAATCAATTTTTGAGCATATATAAAATATAGCAAAAGCCCAAAAGCATTAATCCATTAGTCTAATTTCTAGAAAAGGTGAATTTAATAGAATTCTAACATTAGCCAACAAGAATAGTATGTGGAAGTTAAAATTTGAATTGAAGGAAAATTTCTAAATTTCTGTAATTTACTTAAGCTTATTACAATAGATAAAAATCAATCATCAAATAAAAAATATTTGAATTTTTTTAATCAAACGATTATTTCAAAAAGTAATGTTCATTTTTTCTAATTAAAAATTCAAGAGCTTAATAACTTAAGTTAGCTAAAATTGAAGAATCATTTTTCAACTTTAAAATAAAAAGTATCTTAAAATTTTATCTTTTAAGCTATGTTTAACTCTTACTCACTTTTTCAATGAGAACTCATTGATTTATTATCATCATGTCTTATCAAATACCAATTTGAAGAAAATTTACGCTTTTGAACCAAAAAAAAAATCCAATTACATAACTTGCATTTAATTTTATAACAATTTAAATTTGAAATAAAATTAAAAAAAAAAAAGTTTTATAATTAATAATTTGATAGAACTTTATTTTTTTTCTGATAGATTCATGTTTTAGATTAAATAATAAAATTGGTTGATGTTAGGCTTGTTGTTTCAATTACATACAAAGCAACAACAACAACAAAAATAATAAAGTCTTCAGAAAAAAAAACAAAAAGCTCAGGGAAAATAAAAAATATAAAGTTTCAAGATTTTTTATATCTATTAATTATTTTCATTAGTTTTTAATTAATATTTTATACTTTTTTTTTCTAAGATTTAAATAAAAAAAAAGGTAAAAATTTGTTTAAAATTAAAGAAGCGAGGAGTCTGTTATTCCCCGAATTTGAGCAGATTATAAGCATAATTATTCAACAAGATTGAAGGAACTCTCTAATTAAAAAAAAAAAACGAAATCAGATTTTTATCTCTATTAAGTTCTTAGTGAAAACTTTTTGTTTCTTCAAGACCTTACATCAATTTTTTAATTGCAATTTCAATCAGTTTATCAATTAATTTCTTTAAAATGCAAAAATATTTTTTTGAGAATATAAAGATTCTCATTATCATCATCATCATCATTTTCATCAGCATGAAACTTAAATATTTATATCAAGTAGATTATTTTCAATTAATTAAATGAATTGAATTGATTTTTGCATTAAATTTTACTTTTAGGTTTATCTGAAGGAAACTTGGTAATATTATATGCTTGTAATTATCAAATTTATCAAAGTAATTACACATTTTGGTTTAGTTTAGTTTTTGTTGTTGTTAAGTCTAGAACTAATTAGCAATTGCAATTAGAGGTGTATTCTTAAATTTTAAAAAACTTAAAATTCACTCAAAAATTTATTTTTAACAAAATTAAAAAATGTTGTAAAAAGAAGAATTTTTAAAATTCAGGTAAAAAATCATCTTTTGATTTATTCGGAGAAATTTCGATGTCAAAAATAATTGGTTGATGTACAGCATTGTAATTTCTATTACAAATTGATGCGTTAATAAACGTAGTTGTACCGTTTGTCCATATACCATAATCTTTAGGTTTTAAAAAAATTAAATTTAACTAATTTAATCAGTTAACAGTGCGAGTAACAAGAAAGATTAAACTTAAGGAAGTTTAAAAAAAAAACATGACATAATTACCTTCATGAATATGCCCAAAAACATGAAATTTAGGTTTTACTCTATGTAAAACAGTGTTCAACAATTCAACACAACCAACATGTTTTACACCCCCTGCTTTATCACCATATCCTAAATAAAAAAGAAAAAATACTTTAAATATTTATCATAATCATACAGTATGATGCATTCACTAGTACATTTCATGAACGTTCATAGACCTTCATGAAGTGCATCTGTGATTGTCCCCACTGCCCAGTCTATTTTGTTTTTCTGTGACAGGCAAGATTCATACTGTAAACTGTATGTCACAGACAAATCAACATGTAATATGCATGTTTAAGCATGTTAATGTATTATTTTTGTTAATAAATTGATTAAATTTTTTCAGAGGATTTATCGATTATGGTAAAAATCGGTAAAATTCTAGTGAAAATTTGGTTGTCGAATCGTGGGAATAGGGTTAGGCGAAAAATTGTCAATGTCTGAGTCTAAATTTACTAACATGCAAAATGTCTGTAATAGGAACTCTTACATGCATGCCACAGACAATTATAATTGACTGTGTGTATCTGCTCTTTTATTTTCTTTAAACGCATTTCATTACTTATAATACCCTTTTAAAAACTCTTTAGTTCTATTACATTATCTGAAAAAATAATCCTACTGAATAAGGTGAACAAGAGTTTCAAGATTCAGATGACATAGAAAATAAGATTAATAGAAAGACTCATTTTTTAAAAATATTTTTTGGTCACTTATTTTTATTTTCATGACCAAATATTTTATTTTTTAGTCACATAATTAAATAAATTATTAATTATCAATTTAAAAAAAATTTAGTCACTTATTAGATCGATTAATTCAGCAGGATTCTTTCGTCACATATTCATAAAAGTTGATAACTAACCCTCATAATTAAAGATATAGAAAATTTACAGTATCGGAGAAAAATTAAAAATTTAATTTCACGTTTCGAAAAAAAAAGAGCTTCAAAAATTTTTTTCACTTAATTTAAGTTAACATGGGGAAGATTGTACTAACTGCCTGCACTAAAACAGAATTTTCGGTTTTTGTTGTTGCATTAAAAAGCAAGGGAATACGGTAAAAAGTAAGGCAAATAAGATCAAAAATATCTTATATATAGCTTTTATTTAAATTACCTAAAGGGGGACCGTGAGTAATTAAAATGTCTGTAAATTCTGGTATTTTATTCCATTTATCTAATAATTCTTTTCCCCTTTTCAGTTGGAATGCATTATCACAGTGAACCGGTTGCCATGGCGACCCATAAATATTTAGACCAAATAATTTAACATAACTGTCCTCTAAATATATGCATTGTTTTTTTAACGATTCTTTTTGATCTGCTGAATGTATAAGTCCATCATGGTTTCCAGCAATTACAACTTTGTATTTTATATGATTTTGATTAGACAGAAAATTACAAAACTCCCGAAGTTCTCCTTTCGTCCCAGATTTCAAAAAGTCACCTGCATGAATTAATAAATCAGCCTTTGGTATTGCTGACATTGATCTCGTATCAACATGAGTATCTGATAAACAAACAACCCTTACCTATTAAAAAAATTATCAAGATTATTTAAATTTAGATTTATAGATGATTGTCACTTTATTTGCTGAAATTGGAGTGTCAAGAGGCAATTTAGGTATAGTCTCTTTTTTTGGTAAAATTTCAAGAAATGCTAAAGCTGGATTTTGTGAAAATTTATGCACATTAATAACATTTTGATCGGATTTTAGTTCAGATTGAATTTTAAAATCTTCCATTATGATTTTTCGATTTATAATTTTAGGTTGTTACATACATATTGGATTTGTTTAAAAGGTATATTACTCATTTATGAAGTAAACGAGATTTATGAATTATATTAATGTAATTTCAAAATTAAAAACTTTTACGAGCAATTTCGATATTTCATTGAGTAATAGTGTTTTCAAAAAAGGGAGCAATTTAGAGGCTTTTTGAGGTTGTCTCCCAATACCTGAATTTTTGTAGTCAAAAGCCTATACATGCATCTTTTTTAAAGACTCGTTTAAATCTTTCAACTACAGATTGATTAATTTCTACTGAGAAAATTATTGTTGAAAAATTAATCCGGCATTAGGGATCCTTGATAAAAGCTCACCTCCGCCTCGATTTACGATAAACGACGCACCCGGGTGCGGTTTCCGTATTTTTCCATATTTTCAAATTTTTAAGATAGCATATGAAAGAGCGTTAAAAAAGCTTCAAAATGATACCCTAAAAGTATAATAAGATAATTTTGAAAGTAATTTTTTTGATAACTAAATATTAATTAGAACAGGACGATTTTTAAAACTAAAAGCGGTTTAAATTTAATTATAGTCATTAGTTATATTTAAATGACATTTAGAGTCGAAATTCAATATTTCTTAAAAATTCGTCTAAAGTTATAAATTGTAGTTAAAAAATTTATAATTTTAAAATACGGGAAACCGCAACCGGATGCGTTGTTTATCGTAAATCGGGGTGCGCTTTTATCAAGGATCCGACATCTAAATTGCTTAAATTTCTTTTTGCTTTTTTAACTAAATTTTTGTAAAAAAAAAAACTTTTAAACAGCAAAAAAAAATTCTAAAAATGGGATATTTTCTTTTTTATGGTTAAATGTAAAACTATTGGTTAGTGTTTATCTTATTTTTTATTAACTAGAAGGATACTTGAAAATTATACAAAAAAAAACTACGTCTTAAATTAAGACTCTAAATCGGACATTTAATGAGAAACTGAATTTTTATTTTCACCGAAATATTTTTCTTTTTTTAGGACTTTATTTTAAACGCTTAAATATGCTTGAATTTTGACACAAAATTTAATAAAAAAACGTGTTTTTTGCGACGTACATACCAACTTATTTGATTTAGATGCCTTTCATATACCAGATTTTAATAGCTCAATTGATAAAGAATTTAATTTCCGGCAAATCTTTTACAATATTTGAAGTGAGTTCAATTTTTTAGATCAAATTTTATAGAAAATATATCCTAGGTCACCGATTTAGCATCATGTGTAATATTCTGTTTTTTTTTTAATATATTGCTAAGCAACAGAACTGGTCAAACATTTTTTTTAAATGAAATTCTAAATTTCAATCTAAAAAACCCGATTGAATTGAGAATAAATATTGAAAAGCTAAAAATGATGGACGCAAGTGAACCTTTTGCAATTTTCATAATCGCCGCTTTTTTTGCTGCAGCTCTCTTAGTGGGTGTTGTAGCTTACGTGTTTGGAAAAAAGAAACAATGTTATTCACTCGGTTGTTGATTGCTATTGAAAAAATATATATAAAAATTTTTTTACTTTATTCCAAAAAATAAAATTATTCAAAACCAATTTATAATTTTTATTTCATCCCCTCTTCAGGTAAATCAATATCGAATAGAATAGGCGGATTCGATGGGACATATCTAAAATTACATATGCTGGGGTTTAAATAAGTAGTTTGACCATCAGTCCAAGCGCCATGATCTATTTTTTAATATTTAAAATAAATTTTCAATTTTAAATAATTTAAAAAAATCATGCCTTCGTGAATATGACCGAAAATGTGATATTTTGGACGAACTCTTTCTCGTATAGTAGTTAAAAGTTCACAACAGCCTACATGATAACCCCCATTTACTTTATCTCCAAATCCAAGAGGAGGACCATGAGCTAAAACGATTATTTTTAATTTTTTTACAAATTAGATCTTTTTTGGTTAATATTTTACTTATCAATACGTCACAATTATCGGGTATTTTATTCCATTTTTTCAAAATAGGTTCTCCACGATCTACATTAAAAGCCCAACCACCAAAAGTAGGCTGCCTTTTTTAAACTGTTTAAAAAAATAAATATTAAAACACAAAATCGTTGTTGAGATTTACCAAGGAGCACCGTATATTTTTATTCCATAAATTTCTACCATACTTTCTTCTAAATATATACAACTTTCTAAAAAATCTCTAGGATCTCTTTGATCATTTATTTTATTTTTATCGAAAAATCCAAGCATTCTTTTTAAAAAAACATAAACTTGAATTAATTTATATTTAACGTCTATAATAAAATCTTACTTATTATTTTTAGTTTTGTCGAAAGAAAGTTCATGATTTCCAGCAATTATTATTTTATGAGTAAATTTGTCATCTAAGGTTTTTAAAAAGTTCGAAAATTTAATGACATCATCAATAGAGCCGGAATTGGTAAAATCTCCAGCGTGAATTAGAATGTCACCAGATGGGATTTCATGATGCATTCTGTCAATTTTTGAGTGAGTATCCGAAATACAAACAAATCTAACCTTTATATAAATAGAATTATTTTATTCAATTTTTTTGGAAAAAATAGTCAATACTTTATTTTCATAAACTGGAGTATCTAAAGGTAATTGATTATAGCAGTTTTTTGGGATTATTTCCTTTAACACATTCCAGGCCGCATCTGGATTGTTTGTGTTTGAATTTACTTTAATTTCTGTAGATAGCTCTTCGCATGGTATCGGGATAATTGACATTTTACTTGGCTTGAAATATTTTATAAAATAGAAATTTGCTGGATTCAAAATTAATTTTTAGCCTACTTTAAACAGATTGGTAAAAGTTTTGAACATTTTTGAAAATTTTTGATTAAAAATGAAAATCTAATAATTTATGAAACTATTATTCATAAAACAACAGAATAATAAAAATTAAGACAGCAAATAATTAAAAATATGTAAAATTAAACATTTTTAAATATGTGACTAATTTTTAAATATGTGTAAAATTCTAATGAAAAAGCAAATTTGAGGCTTAATTAGTAAAAAAAAGTTCTTTTTAACAAAAATAATATTAGTACAGACTCTTTAGAATACTGTTGATTCTTTAGAAATCTGTTTTGGCTACATATTGGCCTCCAAAAAAGATGATGTCCCTCTTAATAACCATCTGGAAACAAAATATTTGTCATGAATTTAAAGCACATTAATATAAATGATTAAGAGATTGATTTTTTGCTCAAAAGATTTTTAATTGTTAACATAACTTGATGACTGTTTTTGCTAATTCAACTTTTTGTTCGACTTTTTGACGCTATCGTTAGAAGTTTTGGGCATTTTTTTTTTCACTTAACTTTTACTAGGTTAATTTTATAAGCCTTTCCAGTGATAGTAGCAAAAATGTCGCTTTATTGCACAGTTTCACTTAACAACAAGTCCCATTTTGAGATTTTTTATCTTTTTATTAGCTTCCAAGCAAGCTTGTAATTATTGTTTCGTCTAAGATTCAAAGTAAGTCACAACATTTTAGAAAATAGATGTTGTATGGTGCATTCTACAAATAAAATTGATATTTTCTTATCACTCAAAGACTCGGCTATTTTTGCCAAAAATTTGATTAAATAAAACAAAAATTTCAAATGATATTGAAGCAAAAATAATTTATTTAAAATTCGATTTAAATGAATATACAGTATAATCTCCTCATCTGTTCCTGAAGATAAACGAGAAAAATTCGAAAGGAGACTAAAGTGAATTTCGTCTGATTGCTTTCTAGTTTATTGAATAATTATTTTAAAGAATTGAAATTTTTCAAACTTATGCTTAAGTTTTAGCTTTTCTTTAAAACTTTGGTGATTATTTTTACTAATCAATTTTCTTCATATTTTTCATGAAAAAAACTGATTTATTAAATTAATTTGAAACAGCATATGCAAAGCTTCACATTGAGTCCAAAATTTTCTCATATAGTCAACTTTCTTCTTTTAGTGGCTAATTTTATTTGAGGTTATACAGTATTTGAAAAACCCAGGTCAAATTTTTTAATTTATTTTTTCGTATAAGAAACGACTTTTCCTCAAAAACAGGAACACTCAAATAAATGTATGAGACTTGTATTCTAATCCAACAATCTTTTTATTTGAATTTTTTCAGTCCAAATGTGTCTTGATTTTTTTTAACCCATGAACCTTTTCTTGATAGAAATTCTTATCGTGGACAGTAAATCCTTGTGGAGAACGGTAGATGATCTAAAAAAGATTAATTTAGAAGAAATATTTCTGTGTTTTTGTTAAATTTTGATAGGGTAAATTTTTCAATCTTGAAAGATCTTAAAGATAGAAACAAGATCCTTTATAAGTATTTGAAAGTTTTAATCTAATCTATAAGGAGAATCATTTAAGATCGAAAAATTTTATGATAAGAAAATTCAAGAAAAATACTCAAATCTTAT
Organism: Brachionus calyciflorus; assembly: GCA_002922825.1. Taxonomy (NCBI): domain Eukaryota; kingdom Metazoa; phylum Rotifera; class Eurotatoria; order Ploima; family Brachionidae; genus Brachionus; species Brachionus calyciflorus. The sequence continues at coordinate 538,880 of NTPY01000620.1, forward strand.
ATCTTGATTAATCTTTTCAACATCCTTTACCGTTCTGGATAAGGTCTTTTACTACTTTCTTTAATAAAAATTTCTACAAAGAATATCAAATTTCGATAATTTGATTTAAAAAAAAAAGGATTGTTTTATACCGTAAACGCATGTTCATAACTACATGCAATACTAACTGCATATAGGGTATTTTTTAATAATTACAATAGTTACATATAACTATGCAGCGATTTTCGGGTATAAATGCACAATATCATGTAAAGGGTGTAATTGGAATATGCATCGCTTTCGATCAATAGTTAAATGAGACTAAAAAAAAGGAAAATTATAAAAAAAAATTTTTTTACCACCTATTATAATTAGAATTTACAATACCGTGGTGGAAATGGGTTTGTCACATGGCGTCAATTGACTTCAGCTGCCGTCATCAATTTTCATTATTACTGACGTCAGCAAAATTTTAAACATGAAAAAAAAACATGACGTCAGATGACGACTGACTTGGCGATTTTTTGGTATAATTGCTTAATTATGAACGAGCGTTTACGGTAAAAAAAATACCCAAATAAAAGAACTTTTTCCTTTTTTTTGAGTAACTTTTCATGTTATAAAAATTTAAATAAAAGTTCTTCAAACGATTAGTTACTATAAAAAGCTTGGAAATTTATATTTGATTAAATTAACTATAAAAACAGTTTCATGTTTAAACAGTGTTTTTTGTCTGTTTTTTAGGTTGGGGTAGTTTGAAAGGAAACTCAGTATTTAAATTTTCTGAGCAAAACTTGTCCTCTTAGAAAATTCTACCTAAATCAATTGCCTAAGTTCTCGATACTAAATCAAAAAGTTAATTTAGAATTGAACAATTTTCTCATTTGAAATGAAAAAATTAATTTAAAGGTAAAAAATTTTTTCCTCTATGAAAACTTTTAATAATTTATTATAAATATATGATAAAAATAACATATATTCTCTTGATATAAAAACTTCGCCATTTTTGTTTCTAGAAACAAAAAAATCTCTCATATTAAAACACAACCAAAAAAAATATTATAATTTAAAAATAAAGCTTCATCATATATCACAAAATTTCTAATTTCATAGTCATTGTTAAATTAAGAAAAAAAATAACACGTACAAAACACAATATTCTAACAAAGACTCACTTAATAATTACGAAAACAACAAAAAAAGTATTAACCCATAGCCTTGAACAAATTCGAACTTATTTTAAACTTAAAAAGTAAGTTATCATTTGAATTTTAGTATTTTTTTTTTAATTAAAGCACGACAAAAAAAAAGCAAAAAATTTTTGTTAAATTTTTTTTAAAATTCAATCAATTAGATATTTTTTTTATTTTAAGACTTTCTCATTTTCTTCTAAATAAAAAAAATCTAAAAAAAATGATCATTTATAACTCCATTCAATTATTCGTAGTAAATAAAAACTCAAGTGTCTTCTTCAAAAGTAAATTTTTATTTCCTTAAAAAATAAATTTTAATTTTTAAAAATTTAATTTAAGTTTAAAAAAAATTAAAAACTTATATAGTAATAAAAATTCTTAGACGTGATATCGCTGTTTAGACTATAAAAAAAAATGCGCCGAAACACACACATACACACACAAAACTTTCGATTAAACTAATTATAATATAAAAAGCAAGACTTTTCTGTGTTCCTAAATAAAACTAAACCGGTAACATACCGACTTCAAATTTTGAGTAAATTTATATTTTTTTAATATTAAGGAATTTTATTAAGTATTAAAAATAAAATGAATTATTTGAACTAAACAAAGACTAATGAGTCATTTTTATTTTTAGAATGTCGCCAGATTGTTTTGCTCATTTGAATCAAAGCGAGGTCGCTGAGTCCGATATTATCGTGACAAGACCAACGAGTAGTGAGACTTTAGAATCTAATAAAACTTTACTTATATTTACTGGTGATGAAATAATTAATTTAGAAGAAATACCATTACCCAAAGAACCAGAGCCACTAAGTCATCAACATCAACTTGACTCAATCAACATTGAATCAACTTTACATAAAATTGAAAGTGAGAAAAAAGTTCATTTTTTACCTAAAAAAAAGTCTAAAATTAACTCACCAAAAATTCTCTATGATACAGTCGACTCATTTGAGATACTCGAACAAACAATTATTAAACAAAAACGTCTAGCTCGACTCAAAAATACGGACTTGAGGCGTAAAATTTTACTTAAAAGAACATTTGATTTAGTCTGTGAGATAATGGACCATGAAAATGGCTTTGAACAAGATAGTGACAATGACGATACAACAGATAAAAAGACAAATATGTCATATAGTGATTCAAGTGATTCCGAATCGTCATCATCTTCTTCTTCGTCATCATCATCTAGCTCAGAATCTGAATCCGATTCAGATGAGGAAAGTGACAAAACTGATTTTTTAGAATCACAATATTCTCCTAACCAAACTTTAACTTTAGTTAAGCTCGATCAAAATGAAAAAAATTCCAATTTGGATGAATTATACTCAAATTTGGATTTTATAGAGATACGTTTAGAGGACTTTGACACACTAGAAAATAAGCCACAAGCTCAGGTGCCAGTGAAACGTCGCGCTTCAGCCAATAGTGACTCTGAAGAGGACTATTCGGATGATGAAAGCGACGATTTCAATCTTAAAGATCAACAATTGAATACATTTAACACAAATTTAACTAATTTAAGTAATCAATTGAATTTGTATAATGATAATAAGAGAAAAAAAGTGTATCGTAAAAAGAGAAGGTTTATTGAAGATCAAGCCGAAAATTGTCTAAGTAAAAAATTAAAAAGTTAATTTCTTAAACAAAAAAAATTTTTTTTCTAGTTTAAGTAGTCCGGGTCTTAATTTTTTCGATGGAAGAAATTTCACAAATATAAAAATAAAAAATAAGGAAAAGTCTAACCACTGAAATAAAAAATAATGTAAATATTTTATAAATATAACTTTATTTTGTTTTAAAAGCCTAACAAAAATTGTTGTCTTTATTCAAAAGTAGAAGTGGCATTTCTCGAGATGAGGTATGTAATTAATAGATAGTATAGATTTATTTATATATATTTTTTTTGAGAAGTCTCGATCTATTTTTTTTATTGAGGTCAGTTTTTTTTTTACGTCTAATTTATCGAACTTTTATTTTTGATTCCAAGGACGCTTTGGCATCTGAGATAATTATTGTTTTAATTTAAAATTTTTTTTTCTTCTCTATTATCTCATTGCCGATATTTTGTTGATTGTTATAAAGAGATATTCTGTTTTTCTATTTAAAAAAAAAAGAATATTTTGTTATTATGTATAAAATTTTATCCATTTAATTTAAAAACTACATTAAAAAAATGTTTAAAATTATTTTATTTAATAAAAAAATTAAAAAATTTAAATCAAATCTTTTTTTAATTTTTTAATTTCCGACTTCTATATATTTTTTCAATTAATCATTGCTTAAAAATTTACTGAGTTACAAAAGTGGCTATTGACGAATTAAAAAAAAGAGCGTTCGTTGAGCTTAATTAAGCTATCAAAATATAAAAAAAAAACAGGTTTTGAATTTGCTCGCTTGTCACGTATCTTTTGGAATACAGTGGTTGTGATTAATTTTAGTGTTGTGAATCGATTGACTTATCTTAAAATCGATTCGATTCGATTTCTTGATTTGTAAAATCGGCTAAAATCGATTATAAAAAATACTAAATCGATTAAAATCGATTATAATCGATTTAAATCGAAATTTTAAAACTAACAAAATGCATAAGTTTTTTAATTTATACAAAATTAACCAATTTTTAAAGTGTTAAAATTTGGTCATGTAAGTTAATTTTTGCAATTGATTAATGAAAAGAATGAATAAATAAAATAAAAAAACTTAAGAATTTTAGGAAGAAGTTGAAAAAGAAATTTTTTTCATTTATCCATTCCGTAAAGAAATTTATAAATCAATTAATTGTTTTAAATTGCGATGTTTTCCAATTGCGAAGTCATCAAATGTTTTCCTAACCAAAAATCAAATTCAGTTTTTATTTAGACCAAATAAAAAACTTTATTTGACTGCTTGTTAACAGTTTAGAACAATTATGAAATCGTTCAAAAGATTTTTTATAAAAGTTTATCTTAGAAAGAGGAAGTCTTATTTTAAACAACATCACATTTTTATATGATTCGAACTTTTAACCTTTTAAAACAAACATTTTTTTTTAAATTTTATATTCTGAATTCATTTTATTATTTAATTTTGGTCTAAATTTATTTTTCGATTTAAATCGATTATAATCAATTATTTAAAATTTAGAATCGATTAAAATCGATTTTTTAAAATTTCAAATCGAGTTGCTCAATTAATCGAAAAATCGATTAATCGTCGATTTTTCACCAATCGATTCACAACACTAATTAATTTGTAACGTTACGTCATCTGACGTTATCTTACGGTCAAAAATCTATAAAATCTGACGTCAACTATAAATGACGGAATTTCATATCAGATGACGTCATGTTAAAAATAAATCAGCACCACTGTATTAAAGCTATTTTTTTTCTTTATTTTTATTTCAAAAATCTGGAATTTCTTGTTCAAGCCCTTACTATAGCCAAAAGAAATACAATTCAAATACAAAAGCCACAATGAAAATTCCTGGTCACATCAAATAAGTCTTGGTAAAATATTTACAAAATTTTTAAAAAACTCTTTTAAAGTTCTATTTTTTATAAACCCATTCAAAACTTTGTAACTGAAATTCATTTATCTTCTAATATTTTATCTCATGTTAAATTGAGTTTTCGTACACAAGTGCCTAAAATTTTATTTTTCGCTTTAGACTTAAACTGAAATTTATATGAAATACATACAAATTTAAATATTTTTTTATAAACTAAAAAATCGAAGGTCTGTGTGCGGTTAATTTAGGTCGAATTTTGCTTTTGTGTTGGTCAAACCCATTTTAAAAGACAGTTTTCAAACATGTTTGTATTTCTGTAATAGTTTTTAAATTAGAAAAATATGTTAGGTCTTAACAAACTAAACAAAATTTTTTAATGGTTTATATCCCGGTCGCTGATTTTTTACTGTTCCCGAAAAAAATTGTAATTGATTTTTGTTTCGAGAGTGGCAAAACTCTCGCATTTTAATCTTCACATAAAGTTTTAGTTAGATTTTAGTATTATTGGAAATGGTTCAGATATGAATTCGATTAATTTTTTTTTGTTTTTTTAGTCTCATGAAAATTTTTGTTCGTCGTGAAAGGCTAGAATTGTCATTTCTATGAAAAAACTTTTCTATTAAAGAAATTCTATAAAAAAATTTCTATGAAACGACATCTATGAAAAATTCATCTATGAAATGAATTACTCCCAGAATTGTACATAATGAAATAAATGATGAAGTGAAATAAATTGAATGAATTTATTTATTATTTATTTATTGAATAGAATTAACCTCCAGATTTGGAGAAGTAAATAGAAAATAAAAGTAAATTAAATTAAAGTAGCGTTTCGACGGACACAAGCTGGGTTAGTTAGGTGTTTTACTCAATATAACACCAGGAGATAATTTGGGAACTCATTTGAATTTTTTTTTTGACTCGCACAGGATTTGTACTCTCGACCTTCTGCTTGGACGCCCATGACGGTACCAACTGAGCTATCTCCCCCCTAATTGAATAAATAAGTTAAACATTTCTGATATTCACGAATAGTCAGAAATTCTGACTATTTGTGAATATCAAAAAAATAAGTGTTAAAAGCTCAAAATAATGACTTCTTTAACTATAACCTTTAATTGGCGAAGCTCAGAGCGAACCTAGTTTATTCAAGGTTCAAGTCCCCAGTTCTGACACAAAAAAGTTTCACTCAAATAAAAAAAAAAGCTTATGCGAAAGAGAAAAGAAACTCTTAAGTTAAATAACCTAAAATCAATTTTTGGTCTAGCTAACCCTGTGTAACAGTTAAAACACGAATGGTTCAAAGTTGTTAGGTGTTTCTGAATTCAAATAAAATTTCAAGTGAAAAGTTTGTCCGTCAAAAGTAAAATAAAAATGTTTATTGAATCTTACTCTTTTAGACTAAAATTTTAATCAATTAATTAAGTCACTTTATTTTATCTAGAAAAATTTAAATTTTTGGAAAAACATATAAGCCGAGATAAATTTATCTTGCTCCTTTGAGTGTTAAACCTGCCTTCATTAATACTTAACCACATATGCCGGATAAAAGAGGAGTGGCTGCAATTTCCTTGAAACTTTTTTAATAATTTAAAAGCAACAACAAAAAATTGAGAAATTCCTCTTTTGGTAACTTAATTCTTTTTATTAATTTGAATTTAATTTAATGAAATTTCAGATTGGTACAAAATAAATTTAAAATAAAGAAAAAATTTTTGAAATTTAAAATTTTTAAAAGAAAAAACAATTAAAAACAATCTATTAATCACAATGAATATTTTTAATCGAATAGCAGCAATAAAAATTCTTTTTAGTAATAAAAAAATAGTTCTTGTAAATTTGACTAAAAAGAATCAACAATCTACTTTAAAAAATTATAAATTAGACACGCCACTATTCAAAAAAATCCTGTCTGATGAACTAGTTTTTTTGACAAACGTTTTCAAAAAAAATAACTACGAACTACGAATCGCAGGTGGCGCTGTACGAGATCTAATTATGAATATATTTCCGCATGATATTGATCTAGCTACAAACGCTCTACCAGATGAAATGATAAAAATGCTGAATGCCGAAAACATAAGAATTATAAATTTAAACGGACTTAAACATGGTACCGTTCCAGTACGAATTAACGACAAGGTGTAAATTTAATAAAACAAAAACAATTCAAAAGAAAAACAAAACATAATTTTATATTTTAAAGCAAAATTTTGAAATAACTACTCTTAGAATTGATGTCAAAACATATGGAAGACATGCTGAGGTTGAGTTTACAAATGACTGGCATAAGGATGCCATAAGAAGAGACTTAACTGTTAATTCATTGTTTCTTGGTATCTTTAATACATTTTCG
>NTPY01000620.1:546318-587062 GCA_002922825.1 Brachionus calyciflorus
AAATAACTACTCTTAGAATTGATGTCAAAACATATGGAAGACATGCTGAGGTTGAGTTTACAAACGACTGGCATAAAGATGCCATAAGGAGAGACTTAACTGTTAATTCATTGTTTCTTGGTATCTTTAATAAATTTTCTATCTAGTAGACCTAGTAGATTTGATATTTTCTATTTTTTTTTAGATTTAGACGGTACAATATTTGACTATGTAAATGGAGTTGATGACATTAATAACAAAATAATTAGATTTGTTGGAATTCCAGATAAAAGAGTAAAGGAAGATTACTTAAGAATATTAAGATATTTTCGTTTTTATAGTCGAGTAAAATCTGATTGTAAAGAACACCACAAGGAATCCCTAGAGGCTATCAGAAATAATGCGGAAGGATTAAAAAGTATTAAAAATTTTCAAGAGTATAAAAAACTTTTTTTTGTTAATTAGATTTTTAATTTGAGTTATCAGTGGACAACGAATCGGCTATGAACTTAGGAAAATTTTATCACAAAAATTCTGTGATTCATTCATGGAAATATTTTATGAATTTAACTTAGCACCACATATGGGTTTTAAAATTTTTTTTTTTCTTTTTCATTTTAAAGATTTTAATTTTAATCGTATAAAAAAAGGTTTACCCGTAAATGGAAATTTGGAAAAATTAAAAAATATCTATCAGAAAAGTTTTAAAAATAAACCATTGCCACATACGCTGTTATCTGCCTTGATGAACTCTGAAGAGGATGTAAGCCAAGCTAAATCCATGTGCACAATTTTTTAAAATCTGAATTTCCCGTTTTTTAAGATCAACAAATTAGATGAAAGAATTAAATTGTCAAATGATGAAAAAAGCACAATGCTTGCTATTAAAAAATATGAGAATGTATTAGATAGTTTTAATACTGTTGAAGAAATAATAGAATTTTTTACCAAACAATTTTTAATTCCTAAATCGTCTAAAGAGAAATCACTAAGAAAAGAACAAATTGTTGAATTGATGAAATATTTGGATCGAATGGATTTAGCTGATCAAATTCTAGCTCTAGAGTTACCAAACTTTCCATTAAATTTTAAAAATATCAACCAGCATAAAATATTCGATTCAAACAAGCAAAAACTTGTCACTATGGAGGATTATTCAAAAGAATATAAAATACGCTTAAATCATCTAATATCTGAGTTAAAACACAAATGGATTGATTCAAACTTTAGTTTGACACAACAGGATTTATTAAATTTAATTGATGAAAAACTTTTAAAAGAAAAATGTCTTTATTCAAATTCTAAAAAGCAAAATAAAAAACAATTTTAAATAAATAGTCTCAAGATAAAATTAAATAGCGTAATTTAGATGTAAAATACTTTTTTAAATAAAAAACTTGAAAAAAAAATTTAATCTTGTGTCTAAGAAATGTCTGAAAAAGTTTATGTCATGGACGAGAGGGTACTTAGTGCATGCGGTAAACATATATCTTAGATTATGGTGCTGCTTTATCTACCTAAAACACAAAAACCAAGTTTTTCAAATCCAAACTTTTTCAAATTATTTTAAGACTTTTAAATTATGTGTAAAAATTACAATTAGCTTAAAGATTTTGTCAAAAAAATCAACAAGAAAAATAGATTGTGAAAAGATTCGTTTATTTTTAAAGAATCGATCGATTTTCAAAAATTTTAAATTGAATAAAAAAGACTAGTTACTTAAAACTATACTTAAGACGATTTTGTAAACAAATAATTGATCTAACTTTAAAAGTCATTTTGGAAAATTTGTTTGTTCTCCATAATTTTAATTGAAAATCGGAAAAAAAATAAGATCCAAAAGTATTATAAATTAATTTTTTTAAATGAAAAGCTTAAAATTTTAGAAATTTTATTAAACTTGTTAAATTACATTAAATATCGCTTTTAATTTTTAATCAGATTCATAAATAACGTTTAAGATTGAAAAACTATAAATTTACATCCCACTATTTTCAATTATAAAACTAATAGCAACTTCAATATTACCATCAGCAACTTGTAAAGCTCTTAAATTAAGCTCATCATCTAAAAATCCAAGTTCATGCATCTGTTCTAATTTGTTGGCTAAATCACCGTCAGACATTGGCTGTGGAGTTTGTTGAGAAGATGTTTGTGGCTGTGAAGTCTGTTGACTAGAAGGTTGTGCCTGAGTTTGATTACTAGTTATTTGTTGCATTAAATTTTGAAAATAATTTCTATCCAAAACAGGATATTGAGATTGTTGTGATGGTGGTTGGACTGATTGACTTGGTTGTGCTTGTTGAGGAGTCTGTACAGGAGGATTTTGCTGAGGTCTTTGTTGTTGATTTAATAATGACAAAACAGCTGATAAGTAATCTTGACTTACAGCTGGTTGATTTGTTTGTCTGGGTTGAGGCATTGAATAGGCTGGTTGTTGCTCTTCATCTTCACTCATCTCATCAATGGTATAAGAACCTTTAGAAATAAAATTTTCGTCGGCTGGAATTTTCTTGCTTAGTTCACGAATATAATCAACTAAAATCTTTGTTCCAAAATATATATTCGGATAAAGATTCATTATTCTTAAAAAATAAAGCAATTAAATTATTATATAAAAATAAATGAAACTTCTGATTTACTCTTCAGCTTTTTTTCCATCACATAACAACTTGAGCAAATCATAGTTTTGAACAAAATCTATACAGTTATAAATTGATTAGTTTTAATCAAAAGAAAAACAAGGTCTTATGTGAATCTTTAGTCTATGGAATTAAAAAACTTTTCTTATCAAAATAAAATACTAAAAGCTGATAATTGCAAATATCATCTAAATAACCAAAATAAATATTTACTCAAACTGAATGGATCATTCTTAAGTTCGGGCAATGATTTAAATACTTCATTCAGCTTGGTTTGATCAAGTAATAATTTCTCAAGCTTTAAAAAAACAAAAAGATAAGAAAAAAATTAAAATTTTTAAATTTAAAATTGCTTACAATATTTCTTCTAATTTTTCGTCTGAAAAGAGAAATAATGTGATTTACCAAAGAGCTTATCTCTGCCTTCGAGGCAGTACCTTATTTAGGATAATTTTTTTTTAAATTTATTTAAAACATTTTTCTAATAAATAATAATTACTTTTCTGGATTTTCAACTCTTTGGCTTCGGATAAGTACAAACAAGCAAGATTTATATTGTTCAAGTATTCACTAATTGCTTTATTTTTATTCAAAACTTCGCCTCTGTAAATCAATGCTATGAGAAGTATAAAAGAATATTATATAGCAGAACTTTAATTTCCAAAAATGATTTTGGTTATTACATAAATTTGATTTTTCTATTTGTGAATTTTGACATATTAAACTCAATAAATCATCGACACTTAAATTTGAATTAATTGATTGGAATTCTTTTTTAAAACTTTTTTCCAAAAAAGAAACATTTAAATTTTTTACGAAAACTTTTACAGACATCTTGAGTCTAAAATTAAAAATAAATAAAAAATTTTTTAAAATTAATTTTTATTGTTTACAATATTTTTAATCAATTTATCCAAAGCAGTTTTATCTACTTTATGCTGCATTAAAAATTGATCCTTAAAATAAAAAACAGGTATGTCCAATTTAAATTTTCGAAATAGTTCCCTATCTTTGGTAATGTCAACTTCTTCTATTTCAAATGTATCAGGATATGAATCCTCAATTATTTCTTTTGCTTGATCACATAGAGAACAGTTTTTCTTGGTATATAAAGTCAATTTTATTAGATCATTCTCTGTTTGATTACTTGAAAATCTTCTAAATATTTGAATTATTCCTCTTTTAAACATTTCCTAAAAAAAAGAAATAAAAAACAAAAAAAAATTTTAAATAGTTTATTAAAATTTTTTCTAATTTAAAAAAAAAATGACTAAAAATATGAAGTTTACAAAATTGAAAATTCTATTCTAGTTGTTACTTGAGCATTTAATGTTATGCATTTCATTCATTTCAAGAGTCTTTTTTTTTGAACAAAATTCAAATTTAAATTGCAATTTTTTATTAAAAAGAATTTTCTTAAAATTTACTCTTAAAGCTTCTCTACGTCTATATTCTAATCTTGATTTTGCAACAATAATCCATCTAGGTAATTTTGGTAAAGAATAATTTAAGACTTTGTAAAATCCTAAGAATACGTGTTCAATGACTATAACTATTGCTACACTCTCATAGAATGTTACTGATGGTAATAATTTTGGAATCACACCAAAAGTAATAAGAAGACCACAGTTGACAATAATACCAAGGATAGAGAAAGTCTCTATTACATCCTTTAGAAAGTTTTAATTTTTAATATATTTTTAACTTTTTTTTTCTTAAATATAAATTTAAATACCTGCCATCTACCGATGTTTGAGACTATTTGACCAAATGGTCTTTGATATAAAAAACACATTTTGAAAGCATCAGTTCTAATTTCAATGAAATTATTGAATAATGTAAATAAAGCTGCCAAGGGAAAGGCAGGTGCGAAGAAGACCATCAAGCCATATTGCATTACCATTTCCAAATAATCTCCGAATGTATCCGGATACTAAATATAAAAATTTTAGTTTTTTAAATCTAAGGTTGTTGTTTAACTTATCTTTTTCGATTTTGAGAACCGAAAAAATAAAGTTCTAAAAATATGTTGCTATATTCTTTTTATTGTCCACAATTATTACCCAATATTTATACAATAATTTTAACGATTTCTTTACGTAAAGAATTTTAGTGAGACCGTTGGTGAGTTTTCAGTTATAGACGGTTACTTTTCGGTTTCTAAAAATTTAATAAATTTAATGGGAAAAAAATGTTCACATTTTTTACTTGTTTCAATAGACTTAAACAATACATTTTATTATTCGCTTCCCAACGTCTAACAAATCGTTAAAATCAATAGTAAAATATCAAATAATTTTTCGTCTGATTTTTTTTAGTTTGGTCGTTTTTAATGACAAAACTTAAAATTAAAATCACTTATAAAAACTTACATTTGGCATTAGGCTTTCAACTTCAGGTTGGCTTAATTCAGAGGGTATTTCTTCTTCTTGATAATTATCAGCTTTTTCAGTATTTAAGTTACTAGATTGTTCTAAAAATTTAGTTGCATATCGTTGTAGTCTTTGAACATTGTCTATCAACTCTTGATCTGGTTTTATATCTAGTTTTTCGTCTTTAGCTACTCTGTCTATTTTTTTAATCTGTTTTAAATTCTCAAAAATGTATGGAAAAATTGCTTCTTTAATATTTCCAGTTAGCTGACGAGTTATAAAAATTGCAAATAATTGCTAAAAAAAATATCATATATTAATAATTATTTTTTTGTCCAAAATAAAAAAGCTTTTTTACTTCTTTCAACAATCCTACATCTTGGAGATAAAATGCGATATAAAACAACGACAAATAACTATTTATAAATTGAAACTTAAATGAATTCAAATTAAAAGAATTGATATTATATGTAATTTCTTATAATGCAAATAATTACCAAAACAATTTTGACAATTAAATGATTTTCATGAGTGGTTTGCTCTCTATAATTTTCTTTAAAAAAAAATTTAGCTTTAAATTTAACAAATTAAATAAAATTAAAAATGATTTTACCTTTATCATTGAGCCAAGTACACATTCTTTTATAAACCGAGTTCAAAAATGATATAATATTAGCATAAATCATTTTTGGTATAAAATTAGTCAGACCCATAAGTTCTAAATGAGCTTACTAATTAATCGAATAATGCAAAAATATATTTTTTCTAAAAAATTACCAGGTAAAAGCTTGTTAGTTGTTGCGTGATTGAAAAATTCTTGAAGATCAAACATTTTAAGCATAATTGCAATTGTTAAACCAGTAACGGCTAATAAAGTTGGGAAAGTTATTAAATATCTAAATAGTGCTCTTTTATACTCAGGATAGTGGGGCTCAAGCTTGTTATTAACTTTATTTAATTTATATTCTCCTTTAAACATTGGCCTAGGATCTTGTAAAAGATTTTCTTTCATGTCTAAAGTTCCCCATTTATATGACAATTCAGCACATCTTTGATTCCATAAATCATTAAAACAAATACTCCATATTAAATTAAAACTACATAAAACTAAAAAAAATATTGAATCCCATTTCTTGATTTTGAATTAAATTCAAGAAATTAAAATTTTAAATTTGTTTTTTTAAAAAAATATTTTACCTCGTCTTTACCCATACTTAACCACATAGCTAATCCGAGAAATGCTGGTATTAAAAGTGATTTTGTATAAAATCCTAACCATGCAAAATATAAGGTCAACTTTATTCCAAAATATTTACATACTTTATCTGTCAAAATTTTTTTTTAATGTTATCTCAAAATATATACCATGAGAAAAATAAGAATCAAATCAATTCCATTAGCTAATTTTGGTATTTTTAACTCTATTTTTCGAATTTATTTCTACAATCTACGGGTAAAATTTTTTTATTTATACAGTGATAAATAGGGGTGCACAACTACTTAACTTTATTAGTAAATGGTAAATTAAACTATACCAAATTTTCTTTTTTAAGTAAATGGAAAAAATTACTTATATTGGTAAAATGTAAAATAAGAGTTTACTTGTTTAAAGTAAATTGGAAGAATAACAGCAAATATTTAGTTTTACAAGAACCTTGGGTGTTCCAAATTAATTTTTGTCGAGTTTAAATAACTTATACTTGTCCTAGTACAAGCAATTTTAATTAACAAAACATCATAAAAAAAATGATTAATACAGCTTTTAAAAGCCCTTTTTATTAGCTATTCAACGGTATATAAAAAATTAATTTTTTATGTTCATTACATGTGAGAACATATTGCATTTAAATAAGGGGTAAAGGTAATATAATTTGTACAAAGGTGATACATAGGAGGTAGTTATTCTTTACTTTTTTTGAACATTAAGGTGCTTTGAACAAACGTATAAAATTTCAAAAGATTCGGATTTACAGAAAATATTTTATCAAAGTAAACATAAAAGCGACAACCTTCATTGAACACCCGTTATTATATTTTTTTTTAGCCTTTCATTAATACTGCATTCAATTCGAAAAATTTAACTTAAAGGGATAAAAAAACGAATTTCGAATCATTCTCGAGGATGAATGTCGCATTTATCACTTTTAGCGAGTTTTAGCATTTAATATAGGCTTACAATCATATATTTTTTTATTCTTATTTTATCTCATTGTTTTAAGAATTTTTTTAAATACCTAGAGGTTGATTTGAAAAAAGCGAAAAGACCCAGTTTTTACGTAATTCCTTGAGATCATCCTGGTCATGTATCGGCAAAATTTGAGAAATAATTTTGTACTTCTGGCACCAGAAAACTTTAAAAAGAGTCTTATAAAACCAAAATATTTCATCAATTCACTTAAATGTTTTACTTAATCTTCTTCCATTTGGTACTTTTTTATCATTTACAATTATCTGCTCATCATTATTATCACATCTTATTTGATAAAGAATATCGTAGATAATTGATTGTCTTTCTTGGGTTGTCAAAAAAAGATCTTCATTTTCGATATTTTCGTAAAATTCTTGCTCATCAAAAATAAATTCTTTGATACCACCACCATAATTAGTTTTGATAATTTTTTTTATTTCTAAATCTTCAGCCCCTTGAAGCAACCTTCAAAATTCAAATCAGTATATTTTAAAAATATTTTATTATTTGTTTTTAGATTAGCATCAAATACCTCTCATAAGAAGCTGTTATGTAAAAACCAACTGTGCTAGAAGTTTTATGCTGTTTGACATTGACTATCAATCCAGCTTTTAAAATTCTATCCATTATGGTGAAAATAGTATCATAAGAAGTATTTTTGGGAAAAGTTAATAGAACATGACATGATGAAGATTTCGCTGATTTCAACCATATCCTATTAGTTACTACAGTTTTACTAATCGTTGTAAATCTTTTTTTAAACAAAGATCCAACTTTTAATGAAAAAAAGTGATATTTAGATTTTTGACAGATTTTTTTGAGTCAAGATTTACTTGTTTTCAATTCATCTTTTGAAAATTTCATTTTTGGCAGATGAAAATTTGAGTTCTCTTCCTCATCATTTTGATTATCAAACATATTTATAGTATCTTTTTTTTTCAAATAATTTTAATTTAAAATTTCAAATTAGATATTATTTGAATAATTTGCAGTTGATGTAATTAAGTATATGGAATAAAAAAAAGCTATTTGAAAGTAAAGAATGTTCAATTTTAAAATTTAATTATGTTAAGTTGATTTGAAAATAAAAGAGTTATATTTTGCATTTGCCATAAGGAGAAAGTTATTTTGAATTTTTTTCTTTCAGCTTTAAGCATAATTAAATTTTATAAATTATTTTAAATAATTTTCTTAAAAATGAATCAAATAAAACAAGGGTGAAAACCAAGAGTAATTTGACTGGGTTAAATGATTTAAAATTTGATAATCATTTTTAAAATTTAACCAGGTGTTATAAGCACTGTATTAAGTTAAACAGTTATCTGGATGAATTGAAATAAAATAAATTGCTGCTATTATTTTAACTCTAAAAATTAAATATTTTGTATTATTTTGAATTGTTATTTAGAGATTTTACTTATCATATTGTTTTTTACTTTCATAGAGAACTAGTTTGTTACTCTCAAAAAATAATTATTATTTAAAAAATAAATAGACATCTAGCTGATATTTCCAAAACCGATAAGGCAACTTTTTTTTTTTCTATTTTATTTTAAAGTAAATTGCATAATTCAATATGAAAATTTAACATTATAATGAATTGTAAAAAAATTAATTGCACAATTAAAAATTTTGAAAATCTAGAAAGAACTTAGTGTGCTAAGTTTACGGCCATTCATCACATTTGTGCTAGTGCATTTCTTGCGAATTAACGGCGTACCCGTACCAAAAAAGAAATTTTTTTTACTTCGGCGACCGTACCATCTCCGTACCAGTAAAAAAAAAATTTTATTAAAAAAAATTTTTTATTTGAACGAGTACCGGAACGCCGTTAATTCGCGAGAAATGCAGTATCTCAAATAAATCTAAACCAATAAAATTCTAGAATTATACTTTTAACAGAATTTTATCTAAATAAGTTAAGAGGGAATGTAAAAATAATCACAGTTGGTTCTTGAGATTTAAGGTTGCCTTAAGACTATCCATGTAAAAAAACCTGTAGCTTGATTTAAAAATTATAAGCTTCGATAAAATTTTACGAATTTTTTGTCTTATATCTTTTTTAATTTAATCAGCAAAAACTAAAAAATTTTTGGTATTTTCCAGTAATTTCTAGAAAATTCCTATTGAAAGAAAAATAAAAATTTTCTAGAAGATTCGAGCAAAATAATTATTTCCAAATTTCAAAATTAAAACTTAATAGAAAGTTCCTAAAAATTCTTGATCATTCAATGCTGATATAAAAACAATTAGTTGAGTTAGAATGTAAAAATAATTTTAAGATAATAAAAAAACAAGAAGACTTTTTAAACAAACAAATTTGAATAATTAAAATTTTGAAAATGTCAAAAGCTCCAGCTATTGGTATTGATTTGGGTACAACCTATTCTTGTGTTGGTGTTTTTCAACATGGTAAAGTTGAAATAATAGCTAATGATCAAGGCAATCGTACAACACCATCATATATTGCATTCACCGAAACAGAACGTTTAATTGGTGATGCTGCTAAAAATCAAGTCGCAATGAATCCTTTAAACACGGTTTTTGACGCCAAGCGTTTGATTGGTCGTAAATACGATGAGCCAGTGATTCAATCGGACATGAAACATTGGCCTTTTAAAGTAATAAACGATAATTCTAAGCCGAAAATTCAAGTCGATTTCAAAGGAGAAACAAAAACATTTTACCCAGAGGAAATTTCTTCAATGGTTTTGGTTAAAATGAAAGAAATAGCCGAGGCTTATTTAGGCAAAAAAGTAACTGATGCAGTTATAACTGTTCCTGCTTATTTCAATGACTCCCAACGTCAAGCAACTAAAGACGCAGGTGCAATAGCCGGTCTAAATGTGCTTAGAATAATTAATGAGCCAACTGCCGCTGCTATAGCTTATGGTTTAGACAAAAAAAAATTAGGCGGTGAAAGAAATGTATTAATTTTTGATTTAGGTGGAGGTACTTTTGATGTCAGTATTTTAGCTATAGAAGAAGGTATTTTTGAAGTAAAATCAACTGCTGGTGATACTCATTTGGGTGGCGAGGATTTTGACAATCGTCTAGTAAACCATTTTGTTGAAGAATTCAAACGCAAGCATAAAAAAGATTTAAGCTCAAATAAAAGATCATTACGCCGTTTAAGAACAGCTTGCGAAAGAGCAAAGCGAACTTTGTCTTCTACAACTCAAGCTAATATAGAAATTGATTCGTTACATGATGGTATTGATTTTTACTCAAGTATTACAAGAGCTCGTTTTGAAGAACTATGCTCGGACTTATTACGTGGAACATTAGATCCAGTCGAAAAAGCTTTAAGAGATGCTAAAATGGACAAATCTCAAATTCATGATATTGTCTTAGTCGGTGGTTCAACTCGAATTCCTAAAGTTCAAAAGCTACTACAAGATTTTTTCAATGGAAAAGAATTGAATAAATCAATAAATCCAGATGAAGCTGTTGCTTATGGTGCAGCAGTTCAAGCAGCTATTTTATCCGGTGATAAATCAGAGGCCATTCAAGACATGGTTTTATTAGATGTAGCTCCATTGTCTCTAGGTATTGAAACAGCTGGTGGTGTTATGACTGTCCTAATTAAAAGAAATACGACTGTTCCTACTAAACAAACTCAAACATTTACTACGTATGCTGATAATCAACCAGGAGTTCTAATTCAAGTTTATGAAGGTGAACGAGCAATGACTAAAGACAATAATTTATTGGGAAAATTTGAGCTAAGTGGTATTCCACCAGCTCCACGTGGTGTGCCACAAATTGAAGTAACTTTTGATATAGATGCAAATGGTATTCTAAACGTTAATGCTTGTGATAAATCGACCGGTAGAGTGAATAAAATTACAATAACAAATGATAAAGGTAGATTGAGTAAAGAAGAAATTAATAACATGATTAATGAAGCGGAAAAGTATAAAAAAGAGGACGAGGCTCAACGAGAACGTATATCATCTAAAAATTCTCTTGAATCTTATTGTTTTAATATGAAACAGACTGTAGATGATGGAAAAATTAAAATATCAGAAGACGAAAAGAAAAAAATTCTAAAAGTGTGTGATGACGCACTTAAATGGTTAGATTCGAATCAAACTGCTGACAAAGAAGAGTACGAATATAAATTAAAAGAACTAGAAAAAGAATGTTCACCGATTATTAGAAAAATGTATCAAGGTGGCGAAATGCCAAACGGAATGCCGAATGAATATAAATCTTCAAGCGGAAGTGGTAGCAATGGTCCAAAAATTGAAGAAGTCGATTAAAAAAGATATTAGAATTTTAGTTATTTTTTTTAATACTATTTTTAATTAATCGTTTTTACGCGATTTAAATTTTTTTTAATATTAATTAATGTAAAATTTTTCTTAATAAAATTTTTAATCAAATTTATAATGAAGTTTTAGTTACCGTTGAATATGCAAACCAAATTATCAATACTGAAACAATTTATAAATATTTTATCAAAGTTTTCTTTTTCTTTTTATTTGGTTAAAATTTGAACTCTTTAATTCTGATTTTAAACTGATACAACAAAAAAAAGGTTTTTCAACATAACATCATCAAAGAATGAATACAGATACAAAATTGACCGATGGTTTAGAATAGAAATCTCATACAAGTATAGAAAGTTTATTTAGTACAGCACTTGCTTTGAAAAGAAGGTGTGACCGTGAGCGTACCGTTACCATGAGTGTACCGTTACCGTGGGTGTGAGCTTTACCGTGAGCGTATATTTTTTTGATTATTTTGAACTTATTTTTAGCTTTTAATAAAAAATTAAAAGCCATTTTTAATTAAACCTTTTTTTTTAAATTTAAGTTTTAGTTTTTAAAAACACTGAGTCAGCAGGATGTCCAACAATAGCATCAAAATAAGAAGGGTTTTTCTGTCAGAATATTCTAATTTTGCAGAAAATTTAGATTTTTAAATAAAACTTAAATTTCAAAAAATAAAAGTTTTAAATAAAAACGGCTTTTAAAAAAAATTAAAAAAATTTTATATAAACTGGAACGCTAACGTTAACGGTACGCTCACGCCCACATCTTCTTTTCAAAGCAAGTGCTGTAGATACAAATAAAATCATGAATTTTTTCGAGAAATGAAAAATCATTTTTCTTAAAGTGTGAAATCTGGCACATAGATATCAGTTATGCTTTTAATTTTCAAATCAGAAAATATCCTTATCCCTTAGGAATAGGTTTACCTATCTTACCTAATATAATTTGAAAATTTAGTATTATAAAAGAAATAAATCACTTATAATCGATACTTATAATCGATAGAATCTATATTTTGTTTATAAAATTTAGGATAAATGCTGAATTAGTACCTAAGTTTTGTTTTTTTATATTTTAAAAATTTTTTTTTAAAACCATCAATTCGTTTATAAAGGCTGCACCTATAGTTAAAATTCATTTTATTTAAAAAAATGTATTTTTTTGTTTTTCAATTATTTAGGCTGCACTTACCACATTTTCTTGAATATTAACCCTCTGATATTATTCAAGATTTTGAATATAAACGTGCGTTTATACTCAAAGTTACGAAGAAAGTGCGTCGGACTTTTAAATATTTTTTTATAACATGGAAAGGATGTATGTCTCTGCATGCTCTTCTTACGTTACTTTGGGTTTAAATGCAGGCATGGTTCAGCAAAGAATTACGGTACTTTATGACATAAGATAGCAAGCTTTTTTTTCGATTACAGATTTTCAAAAATTTTTAATTGCTTAATTGAATTTTTTTACAATTGATTTTAACGTTTAATCTTGAAATTTAAAAATAAAATATATAATAATGTAGAAAACAAAAGTTGCCATATATTGAGCAAATATCGAAATTTATAACAAGTAATATCAAATTGAAGTTGACGCCATCCGATATATCGTAGTATAACAGTGATCAACCTAGTTGGAGCAGTTTGATTAACGAGCCTAAAAGACCCTATCGATGATAATAAGCTAATGGCTTGAGGAAAAAAAATTCCACAAAATTCGCTTAAAAAAAAACAATATGACTACCTATTATATTACTAAGTTTTTGGGTAATAACTTGGTTTAAAAATAATGTATAAAATTAAAAGATAATTTATAAACTTAGCTTGCTTATTTGTGCATTTTTCAAATTTGCATTTTATATAACTAAAAATCTTATTCAATATTACATAAATTTTTACATAAAAAAATCCCTAATTTTGTTAGTATTTCAAATTTTTTTAAAAAGTCGAAAAAAAAACGAAAAAATTTGAAATTAAAAATGCAATCGTTATTTTTAATTCGGAAACAACATCAAAAAATTTTTTGGCTTACAAAAACCAACTTTTCAAAGTTAGCACTTACAAAGCCGAAAAGTTCAAGTCTCAACAATGCTCAAAATGATTTTAAGTCTTTGGTAAATTCAGTAAATCTTGAAAACTTACCGGTGATCACAAATAAATTACTAAATTTCATACGAAATTTTTCTTTTAGTTCAAAAGATCATCGAACTTTTCAAAATCTAATAAATGAGTTAAATCTTTTCAAAATCTCAAATACATCGAATAGACGCATCGACAAATTACCCGATTTTGGCGATAACACAAGGAAAAGTTCTGACCAAATTCCTAATCAAAATAACAACAACAATAATAATAATAAAATTCTTGTTTTTAGTTTATTGTTATTTTTAAGTAGTATTTTAATGCTTCAAGCATCTGCGAATCAAGTACGCATGCTCGAAGCTAAAAAAGAAGCTGCTATGCGTGAAGGAGCTAAAGTGACAGGCGCTCCTGTTCAAGAAGGAAAAACATCCAGTTCTCAAAATCTTAAACTTCATATAACTAATGGAAAATATATCAGCTGGAATGATTTAGTAACGCAATTAATACCGAATAAATTAATTGAGCATATAAATGCCGCTCGGAGTGTACCAGTTATAAGCGTAAAACTTAAACAACCAGTTTATATAAATGGCCACAGATATATGGATTTTTATGTGAGTGTTTCACCTGATGATTTAGAGCGTAAATTAGAAAAAGTTCAAGATGATTTAAATATGAAATCAGAGGATCGTGTTCAAATAGTTTTTCAAAATGTAGATAATCAAGTTACTATACTAAATCTTCTAGTCCTCGGCTTTTTTACTGTTTTAATTTTCAAAGCTGGTCAAGCCTTTTTCTCCAAAATTCAAAGTGTTCAAACTGATATGTTTTCACAATTTACTAAGGCAAAATTTACTGTTATTGATCCCCACTTAAAATCAGGTGTACCTAAAATTAATTTCAAAGATGTAGCTGGCTTACATGAGGCTAAAATTGAAGTTAAAGAGTTTGTTGAATATTTGAGAAATCCCGAACGATTTACTAGACTAGGTATGATATTTATATTTTTGATTTGATCTGATTACTTTTTCATTAAGGCCAATAAATAACTAATCACGTAAATGATGTTTTATAATAAGACAAATTTTCAAATAATATTAAGTAAAACTCAAAATTTTACGAAAAATAAACCAAAAAAGCTTATATTCATGATAAATACTTTTTTTTAAGCTAAGTTATTACAAATACGTCATCGATTTTCATCTTAGTTGACTCTTAACCAACAAAATTTAACCTAGTGTTAGGACTTTTTTTTTAAGTCGATTCGACTCTCTTATTTTGAAGTTTTTGAGGAGTAAATCGGGTCGATTGAAAAAAAATGCAGATATGAAACTTAGAATCAAAAATAGATAATAATTTTAATAATCTTTAATGTTTATAACAATTTATAAACGCCTTAAAATGTTTTTTTGTTTGTTACAATTAACTAAAAAATAAGAAATTTTAAAAAATATTTCTAGAGAAACCAATTAAATTTCGAAAAAAAACTAAAAAATTTAAAATTTTCAAACTTCTTTAATGATTTTACAACTTCTTTCATCTCAAATACCTACTTCATATTAATACGTGTAAAAAATTGAATTTTGAGTCGATTCGAGTCTACTAATTCAAAAAATAAGTCGATTCCCAACACTACTTTAACCCTTATCCGTTCAAAACTGGACCAAAAATGACTTAAAACAATTAGAAAAAACAAAAACTTAAAAAAAAGTGAGTAACTTTTAGGCGGTATAACGAGGTTTTAAATTAAAATTTGAAAATTTTTTCGAGACAAGTCTTTTTTGACTCATTTTGTCCATTAATTTTTTACATTTCCGATAGACAATTGTTAAATAAAATATTTTTGGATTCACAATTATAAGGTTGGTTTAAATGCTGTACCAAGGCTTCTAAAACATTTCAGATTTTTTTTAAGTATAATTTTTGGCTTAAGAATTAACGATATAAAAGGCTATTTATTACAAAATCAAAAAAGCAAAGGAGAAAAATGGAAATTAAATATTCACTTGGTTGGTTTCTTTTTTTTTTAAAAAGTTTGTGAAAATTTTAAAGGAAGAAATCAAATCGTTATTGTCATTTTTTGATTAAAATTATTCATTTTTAACAAGGTGGTCGAGTTCCAAAAGGAGCACTCCTTTTAGGCCCTCCTGGTTGTGGTAAAACTTTATTAGCAAAGGCAGTAGCTGCTGAGGCCAACGTTCCATTTTTCAATATAGCTGGTACTGAATTTATTGAAATGATTGGTGGTGTTGGCGCAGCTAGAGTTAGATCATTATTTGACGAGGCTAAAAAACAAGCACCCTCAATTATTTACATTGATGAAATTGATGCTGTTGGTAGAAAACGCTCTGGCTCAGACCAAATGGGAGGTTCTGGTGAATTAGATCAAACATTAAATCAGCTTTTGGTTTCAATGGATGGTCTTGAATCTAATTCAAATGTTGTTGTACTAGCAAGTACCAATAGAGCTGATATATTAGACAAAGCATTGCTTAGACCTGGTAGATTAGATAGACATATAACTATCGATTTACCAACACATGCTGAGCGTGTTGAAATTTTGAACGTTCACATGAAGAATCTAAAACTTGGGTTTGATGGCAAAGAGAAAGAAGAATTTGTATCAAGATTAGCTCATCTTACTCCAAGATTCTCAGGCGCTGATTTAGCCAACATATGTAATGAATCTGCTTTATTGGCTGCTAGAGATGGTTTAGACAAAATTCCAATTAATTATTTTGATGCAGCTCTTGAAAGAGTACTAGGTAATATTATTTTTTATAAACATATAATTTTTTCTGCACCATTTTTCAGAAAAAAACGGTATCTAAAAAAATTATTAATTTATAGCTGGACCTGAAAAAAAGACAAGTACGATTTCAGTTGAAGATCGAAAGTTACTAGCCTACCATGAATGTGGACATGTGTTGATTAGCTGGTTTCATCCTTTATCTGATTTAATCTTAAAAGTCTCACTTTTATCAAGAACAAAAGCGAATGTATTTTCACAATATTTGCCATCTGATAGTAAAATATTTTCTAAAGAAGAATTATTTGATCAAATGTGTTTACATTTTGGCGGTCGAGTAGCTGAGTCGATTGTTTTTAATAGATTTACAACAAATTCGGAACAGGATCTTAAAAAAATAACTAAATTGGCTTATTCTCAAGTAGAATCGTTTGGCATGAATGAAGCAGTTGGTAATGTGTCGTTTCCAACTCAGGCGGAACAAAGAGCCACAGGAGGAATAGGAATAAAACCATATAGTAAAAAATTAAGAAAATTAATCGATTTCGAAGTTAATAAATTAGTTGCTGATTCTCATAAAACAGCAATGGAAACTGTTCAAAACAATTTAGATTCATTGCATAAATTGGCTGATGAACTTTTAAAAAAAGAAAATTTGAACTATGAAGATATAGTTCGTATAATTGGTCCACCTAAAAATGAGAGACGATACAGTCTGGCTAAAATTACTCTAAATACTGCGTCTTCTATACCAGTTGAAAATAAAGTTTAAATATCGGAAAAAAAAACTAGAGATAGTGTAAATAATTTAAATTAATATTTGTGTTTTTTTTAATTAAATAAAAAATTTAAATGAAATTTTTTCAAATTTTTATTAATCAAATTAAAAGTAACCACGAAAAAATATAAGTAATCAATGTAAAGGTTTAATTTTGTTTACTTCATTAGAGAATTGAAATAAGTTTTGAAAATGATTCAACAGATATTAATTTGAAATTGGATGTGCTTTTCTAACATACATCAAAAAATTTTCAGCTTACCTAAAATTTATTCTTAACATAGTTTGAGTATTTAACATATAAAAAAATATTTAATCATTCACTTTCAAGAATTCTGAGCTTTTTATTTTGAATCTGAAAGATCAATGTTATAAGGTTCAAGAATTTCAAAACTTACTATCTGAATTTCTAATTTTTGACTTTAAATTCTTAAATTACGTCCTTTGAAACCCTAGATTTTATTTTTTTTAGGAGGCTAATGGTTTCCTTTTTCAAAATCATGTGATTTTATTTAAATTCTGTATGTTTGAATTATATTGATAATTTTTTGAATATTTTAATTACTTTTTAGACCGAATCAATTTCAAATCCTAAAAAAAAGTATTATTATGCCACCAAAGTCGAAATTTATCCGTTCTCGCACCATTTATTGTTTCCAGAAACAAGTTATAAAAATTTGTTCAGAATTTTGTCTTAGATATTAAAAAAAAAAGTGGTGTCTTGATAGTGATCCCTTGGACTACATAAGATTCAAGTTAAAAAAGTGTTTTTTTTTGGCTTTTTTTCAATAATAAAAATTTTCACAACCTTTTTTTTAAATAAAAATATACACCAGAATGTAGAAAATTTTATGCTCTTTCAGAATATATACCGTAAAACCTTGTTTATAAGCGACTTAAAATCGCCTCTTTGAAAGGAAAAATAGTACTCTAAAAAAATTAATTTAATATCTTATTATGACATTCCTGGTAGAGTATAGTGTGGTATATGGTCTATGACTGTGCTCCTGATAAAAAAGGGTCTGAAGGAGGGCTTGTAAACAAGGTTTTACGGTATGATTTTTAAAAAAATTTTAATTTTATCACTGAATACCTGGGTCTGAAAGAACAACAACTTTTTTAAAGATAAGTTATTTTCAGACCCCTGGAAACAAAAGTTTTTTTTTAGCCCCCTAAAAAAAATGAAATCAAGGGTTTCAAAGGACGTAATTTAAGAATTTCAAGTCAAAAATAAGAAATTCAGATGGTAAGTTTTGAAGTTCTTGAACCTTAACTGCAAGTACTTTGTGCGCTAAGGTATCTGTGGTCATTTGATAGCTTTGAATAAACTTGAATCAAATGATGAATTTTCAAACAAAGCTAAACAAGATGGTCAAATAAAAGCGAAAAACGCTTTGAAAAAGGATTAAATATATTGATTTTATATTGAATAAATGTTTTTGAAACATAAGACTTTTTTGATAATACATATTTTTATTAAAAAAATACACATAAAATATTTTTTCGATACATGGTCAAGTTTATTAATATTTTTTAAATAGAGTTTTTTTTTAAATACACAAAAATAAAAAAATCCTGATATCGATTACCTCTTACTCTACCCTTTTGGTTGCAATTTTTTGACACCTAACAGGAAATTAACTGGCATTTTTAAGAATGTTATTAATTACATGGATAAATTATTCTATTTTAAATTTAGATTAGAATATAATCGTTATTTTAACTCTAAAAAATCTAACTATTTCACAGTATCTAAGGCTTCCTTGAAGTAAAAGAAACTTTAACGGTTCATTGTGTGATTTAATTATGCTTTTTCTGCTTTAATTTTTAATGGGACAATGATAAAATTGGTAGTTGCAAAAATCACTATTTCTTAATTTTATTTATCAAATCTTAGTGTACTTAGAGAATAAAAATGTGTATAAATATAAAAAAATAATGTGCGAAAAAAATTAATTTCTGATGTGTAAGAAAAAAATACTTATTTTATATTTTAAATTTGAAGTAAAACATTATATTAACTCTTAATATAACAAAACTGATGAAATCGATTTTTAATTTAATTTTGTGCCCTTAAAATGCGCAAAAATTTACTATTGTTCCAAAAAAAAACGAAAAACACTAAAAACGAAAAAAACAAAGAATTCGTTTTTAAAATTTCATTTAGTGTTTTTGTGAAAACGAAAAAAAACAAATTTTTTAAATGAAACTAAAAACGAGAAACAAAGCGCCAAAATTTAGTCGAAAATTAATATTAAAGATTTTTTTTCCTAAAAATCCAGGTTTGATCTCCATTAGATTTACTGTTATATTTCAATCTTTCTGGATCAAGACTACTTATACCATACTGTTTACTGAAAATAGAACGAAGTTATGGAGTACTTAACTGAATAATGTCTGTCTAACTCTAAAATAACTTTTTTTTGTGTTTTTTTTGGGTATATTTATTAGGTTGATCAAATAAGCTTTTAAAGTATTTTTATTCAAATTCAAAATCGTTTGAACCACAAAAAGATAATGGTAAAAATATAATCAAATATAATCGAAAAAAATTATTAAAAAAAGCTTTTTGTAATTTTTTATTTTTTTGGGTAAGTGATTCGAAACAGAGATGCAATAATATTTCTCGAATCCTGGGGATTAAAACGCTTAATATCCTTACGAGTGTGAATTTTGATAACCTCAGTTGATCATTGATTTGAATAATATGATTGAAAATCTTATTTCGTTTTTAACATTCCACGCAAAAGGCAATAATTATACATTTACACAAATTTTTTCGTTTTTTTTTCGTTTTTAAAAAAACACTAAATTGGAAATAAAAACGAATTCTTCGTTTTTTTCGTTTTTAGTGTTTTTCGTTTTTTTTTGGAACACTAGTCAAAAATTTTAATGCTAAAAAAGAAAAATGTATGTTGAATCATTTTTGTATGTTTTGATTTTTTCAATGTTCGCTGAAAAGTTTTTTGTGTGCGTTGAAAAGATTTTTTTGTATCCTGAAACAACAATCTCATTTGAAATTGTGAAAAAAGTAATTAGTAATTGTATTCTTTTTGTTTCCATGACAACTGTTTGATTTTATTTAAGAATTAAAAATTTTGATCATTTATTACAGAACTTACAGATTTTATGATAACATGGGTAGTAGTAATGATCGTTTTTTTTCGTAAAACCAGTTTGGCCAAGATACTCAACAATTTTGATCTAAAGAAGAATACTTGAGAAGTATAATAAACAGTAGAAAACTAAATTCTTTTAAGGACATAAATTCCTAAACTTTTTCTGAACTTGAAATAAAAAAAACGAATTCTTAAACCGTAACTAAAATTCCGTTGAATTATATGTTAATTTTAATTATGAAACTGCATTATTTTTTATCAAACAAGAAAAAAGATTGAGAATTTAATCCTTAACAGTTTGGTATGCTTTTCGAGTGTACTTGGTCAAACCTTTTTAAAAAAAACTGGTTGTTCTTCATTAATCATATAACTAATGTTCAAACAAGATTCCTCTTTTAAAATCCTATGAATTTTGATATTTTGTTGGCCAAACCTTAATTTTCTCTTTATAGCTTTAAAGAAATTAAAAATGCTCAATATTTTTAGAAAACATTCGGAAATGTTCATAACCAAGCAGGAAATAATTGGATATTTTTCTGATCAAATAAATTTAATTGATTTACAATGCGAAAAGGCTTTAATTGCACTGAAAAGTTGTGCAAAAAAGGATGAAGAAAAGAATCTTGTGAATACAACACGAAAACTTTTGATTTCTAAAGTTAAAGAAATTGAATTTATAAATATGAAACTTTTAGAAAATAATTTTGAAAATCAATCTGATAAGAAGTTTTGTTTTTTTATTCCAAAAGAATTTTCAAAACAAAATAATTTTGAATTTAGTCAAAATGTTGGCAAATTGGTATTGTTGAATGAATATTTGAGTAATTTTTTGATAAAAAAAATAATTTAAGTTTTTCTAATCTCAATGGTTCACCTATTTAGTGAACGACTTTGTGAAATTTTTGTTAATTCGTTAACAAAAATAAAATTTTAATGTTCACAAAAACTTTATTACAAAAAAAATCTTTAGTGATAAAATTCCGATTGTGGGGCTGGTCATAATGACGAACCCGTGTTCGCAATTTTTACCTTCAAATTTTGAAAAGTAAAAAATATGACTTTATTTCAAAGATTTAGATTCGCAATTAGAAGCACCAAAATAAAGCGTTATTAAATTTTTTAATTATTTTAAATTAAAATTAAAATAATTGTAATAATTTTTGTCTCTATAAAATCATTTAATAAATTTATTTTAATCGAAGTAATTTTCCTGTTGACCATAATGACTATGAGTACTGGAATGAAGACAAAAATATTGAAAATTTCCAGGTAAGTAAAATAAAAGGACAAGTTAAAATTTTTGGTCGATTTTCTTTTTATAAATATTGAAAAAGAAAAAAAGCAAAAAAAATACTAGATTTCTAAAATTTTACAAAAATAATTGCGTGCAATTTTTCACGCCATCAAAAAAAGTCTATATTTTTAATACGCAATTAAATTGGCCAATTTTTTGCAGACTTTTAAATCAGATGTTGCAAACTTTGCTTCTCTACCTAATAATTTTTTTTGTTGATAAAAGTCCTTTTAAGTGCTTTGCAGAGCAAAAAAAATAAGAAAAAGAAAATCGACAAAAAATTTTAACATGCCAAATAAAAGATTTGTAAATTAATTCGAATTATTTGATTCTGTAATCTAAATTTTTAACTACAGCATACTCTTGCTGCGAGTTACATGCACTTAAAATCAAAAATCGCTTTTTACATCACGTACCATCTCGCCCATGTTAAAATATCCTAATTTTAAATTGTAGGTGATGCGTGGGATAAAAAGCGATTTTCGATTTTAAGTGCATGTAACTCGCAGCAAGGGTATACGGTAGTTAAAAATTTAAATTACAGGATCTAGATTTAAGATAGATTTTATTATGAACTAAAATTTTATATTTAAAAACTAAGGATTTTGCAAAGTTGCAAATATTTAGTAATTTATTTAGAGAAAAAGAAAGAAGTGGTGAATTCTTAATCGATTTAACGAACCCAAATGAAAATAATTTTAACAATTTAACATTACATGTAGATTCCAACAAAACATTCAATGTAAACCCAAATGATTTAGATTTTATTCAACGAAATATAAATATGAAAAAATTTTTTCTAAGTCATTCAAATCTAAAAAGAATTCCCGGTGAAATATTTAGATTCATGAAGAGTTTAAATCTGTTAGATATAATGTGTGATAAATTAATTTATCTACAAGAAAACAACTTTAAGCATCTTGAAAATTTAACTTGCTTAAGAATTCACTATTGCAAAATTGAATTTATTGAAACAAATGCATTTAGTGGTTTAAAATCTTTACGTGAATTGGATTTGTATGGAAATAAAATAAAAAAATTTGGAAAAGGAGCTTTCAATGATTTAGAAAATTTAAAATATCTAAATCTAAGTAAAAATTGTATCGAAATTTTAAAAGATAATACTTTTAATGGTTTAAAATCTTTACATAAATTGGTTTTGGATGAAAACAGAATTAGAAATTTTGGAAAAGGAGCTTTCAATGATTTAGAAAATTTAAAATATTTAAATCTAGATAGAAATTGTATCGAAATTTTGAAAGATAATACATTAAGCTTGTTGTCTAATTTAGAATATTTGCTATTAACCGACAATCCTCTAAGCCAAATCGAGTCTGATGCCTTCAACGGCTTAAAAAATTTGTCATTTCTTGACATTGGTAACTCACACCGATATTGGTCTACCGAATCACTAAATTTCGACTCAACTGTTTTTCAACCATGTACTGGTCTTAAAATTATAAACTTAGGTAAAAATAATGTGAACTTGACTTCAGAATATTTTAATAAATCAACGAGTTTGCAATTTTTGAATATTCGGCATAATATGATCGATGAAATTAACTTTCTTAATAAGATGCAAAATTTGGAAATTTTGGACCTTCAATTCATAAATACTAAAGAATTTAACGAAAATTTTGAAAAGTTATGTTTGCCAAATCTAAAATTTTTAGTCATTACTTGCGAAACAGTTCCAAGATTTAATTCAAGTTTTTCAAATCTAAAAGGAATTCATATTAATCGAGCTAAAAATTTTCAAAATGGCGCCTTTGTTAATCTTTTAAATTTAGATTATTTTAGATTAAGAACAAATGATCAAAAATTAGTTGACAAATTAGAAAAAGAAAGCTTTAAAGGTCTTAAAAGTTTGAAGTATTTTGCCTTTGAAATAAACACCTATCCATATATCGACTTAAAAGATCAGTTAAAAGATAAAGAATCGGTTTTTATGTCATTATTGGATCCACAAATTGAGATAAAACCAGTTTTGTTCTATTCAAACGGTTCATCTTCTATTAAGGTATTTTTTTAACAAATCATATTTTTTTGATTTATTAAACTTTTTTTTAGTTTAAGGGTGAAGATTTTGATTTTGAAACTATGGGTTCTGTTAACTTAAAACTTTTGGAATCCGATAGAATTATTATTTTTCTTTTTCTTCATAATGCCGTGATGCATTTTGATTATTATAATAATGAATATTATATAAAGATGAAAGATAATTAAAGACTAATGATTTTTGGAGACTTGTATTTTTTTTTAATTTTCCTAAATAAATTTTTAATATTTTCTTTTAGATTTCAATTGCCAAATTTAGCGTACATATATCATACATCAAACACCTCAAGATAATTTTTTTTTCCAGTTGCTTTTTTTTCTTTTCTCTTTTTTACCATATTTTCTCAAATTCAAGCTCATTTAAATAAAATCTTCTTGCTTTTATTTTTTATTTAAAATCCCGTAAATCTGCCTAAGATTGATATTTTAATACACGCCTGGTTTATGAAACAAATTTGACAACTTTCGGTAAAGATTATGAAACAAATTTATGAAACAAATGAAACAAATTTGACAACTTTCGGTAAAGATTTCAATTACAAAGGCATATAATTTCCAACTGAACTCAAACGTATTATTATAATATATCTTGCTAAAAAAAATGGCAAAAATCTCCCATTATTACATTAAAACTTAAATGCAAAGCCGGTATAACTCATGTGCTTTGCATAGTGGTAATCATTTAAATTAAACCTACATTCATAATAAGCTTATATTGTTTTTTAAATTGGTATTAAATAAATTGATATGTTTCGTTAGATTTCTTACCGCTTTCATGCATCCCAAGATTATTTTTTTTAAATGCTTAAACAGTTCTGGAAAAAGTTTTGACCTGAAAAAATTCATCTTTTTTTTTGTAAATCTTATTGATTTTTTTCGTTGTGTGAATTGTTGTAATTCAGACATTCTGAATATGGTACAATAAAATATCGAGCTAGAATTTAGAAAGTACTTTTTTTTCAATTCAACTTTAAAAAAGATCAATCGAACCGAGAAATGCTCAAGGCTATTTTAAAATGCATGCTTTGACTTGTTTAATCTTGCTTTTGATATTTTCTTGCCATGACTATTCTAATTTACAAAAAGAATCAGTAACTTACCAATATAGAATTTTAATGGATGTAAAAAAGGCAAAAATTAATTGTGAAATTACTTATGCTATTTAGCAATAAAAAAAAATTTTATTATGAAATTTTAGACTAGTTTAAAATTTTTTTAAAAGTTTGATTTTCGAAAAAGGAAAACTTAAAAAATTTCTTAATCAGGATATTTTTAAAATAAAAAATGACTAGAACATACCAGGAAGAGTTAGAATATTTAGAACAAATCAATCCATATAGTTGGCGAATTAAGAAAGGCTTCGTACCAAATATGAAAGTAATATTTTCAAATTTAGGTCCTTTAAATTTATTTGATTATGTCCTTATTTTTTAAGGTAGAAGGTGTTTTTTATGTAAATGATCATCTAAAAGACTTAATGTTTGAAGAATTGAGAAATTCGTGTAAAACTGGTGGAATTGGAGGATTTTTACCAGGAATGAAACAAATAGCAAATGTTGCTGCTTTACCCGGTATTGTTGGTGTAAGTTTTTGTTTTTAAAATAAAGTAGAAGCTATATTTAAAAGTTTGTTAAATCTTTTATAATTTAGAAATCTGTTGGCTTGCCAGATGTACATTCAGGTTATGGATTTGCTATAGGTAATATGGCTGCTTTCGATATGAACGATCCAGAAGCTATCGTATCTCCAGGAGGAGTTGGCTTTGATATAAATTGTGGCGTTAGATTATTAAGAACAAATTTATCTGAAAAAGATGTTTTGCCAGTTAAAGAACAATTAGCTCAGTCACTTTTTGATCATATTCCAGTAGGTGTAGGTAGTAAAGGTGTCATACCAATGAGC
This sequence comes from Brachionus calyciflorus, assembly GCA_002922825.1. Lineage (NCBI taxonomy): Eukaryota > Metazoa > Rotifera > Eurotatoria > Ploima > Brachionidae > Brachionus > Brachionus calyciflorus. Next base: position 571,761 of record NTPY01000620.1, read on the forward strand.
GCTCATGATTTAGAAGAGGCACTCGAAATGGGTATGGACTGGTCATTAAGAGAGGGTTATTCTTGGGCTGAGGATAAGGAACACTGCGAGGAATATGGTCGTATGTTACAAGCAGATCCAAGTAAAGTAAGTGATAGAGCAAAAAAAAGAGGTTTGCCACAACTTGGTACTTTAGGCGCTGGTAATCATTATGCTGAAATTCAAGTTGTTGATGAGATTTATGACAAATATGCAGCATCGAAAATGGGTGTCGATTTTAAAGGCCAAGTATGTATAATGATTCATTGTGGAAGTAGAGGTTTAGGTCATCAAGTAGCAACTGATTCTTTAGTAACTATGGAAAAAGCCATGAAACGAGATAAAATCGAAACTAATGATCGACAATTGGCTTGTGCTCGGATAAATTCGCCAGAAGGACAAGATTATTTAAAAGGAATGTGTGCTGCGGCTAATTATGCCTGGGTAAATCGAAGTAGTATGACTTTCTTGGCTAGACAGGCTTTTGCCAAGACGTTTAACTCAACTCCTGATGATTTGGATATGCATTTAATTTATGATGTTTCTCATAATATTGCTAAAGTCGAAGAGCACTTAATCGATGGCAAGTTAAAAACTCTTTTAGTTCATCGAAAAGGTTCTACTAGAGCATTTGGTCCGAATCATCCTTTAATACCAGTCGATTATCAAGTAAGTTATTAAAAAATATAATTTTCAAAAATATTTCTTCTCGTTATACGTATTAATAATTTAAAATATTAGCGAAATATATTTGGAAAGTTTACAATAAATAACTTTTAAGTCTTCCTTAAAATTAAAAGATTAAAAGGAAAGATACTTTTTTTGAGCCCATATTTTTAATGTGAAAAGATAAAAAAGACTCATAAACTATATATTTATGACTTGTAACATCTTAATAACTCTATATACTAATCAAGGGCAAAGAAATCCTAAAAGCCAAATTTTATGCAGAGCAGTATATGATCTTAAAAAGATAAAGGTTGTTGTGTTTTTCTTCAATTTTAAAATTGGAAATTTAAATTTTTTTTTTATATTTTAAGATAGCACATAACAAAAAAATCTAAAAAATAAGATTCTCAGTCAATTTTATTTTTCTGTGGCAGGCATGATTCTTTGTGTCAAATGTATGTCACAGATAAATAAATATGCGATTTGTATGTTAAAGCATGTTAATGTATTATTTTCGTTAGGCGTTTGTTGTTGGGTTCGAGAAAAAAAATTGAATTACATCTTAATGACTCTTTTTCAAGATCTAATAACGTCCCGGATAAGGATAATAAACTTTCATGCTTAAGATTTTCCATCAACTAAGGTTTTATAATATTTTTTTTTAGTAAGCCATCACCAAAACGGCTCAAATTTCTTTTCTTAGCTAGTAAATAATATTAAGAATTAAACTGTTTTTGCTCTTAAACTGTTGTGTTTAAACTTTAGTCTTTACAGTGAAATTTCATTTTATTTCAATGTAAACTTGGAAAAATTTTATTGAACTTTCAAAAAATGAACTTGTGAACAATATTAATCTTGCCTATTTTTCCTGGTCACTCGATAACAATCATTATAACGAAATAATTTAAATTGTTAAAGGCTAATGACCCATAAATTCGTATTTTTTAATTATTTATTTTTTCCAAAAACAAATTACACCACGTTTTTCATCATGTTTTTTTATCTTAAAAAAGTTGCAAAAAAAAAAAATAAAAAATCATCTTCATATTGTTCATAGTTTCAAACAAAAGGACCTAATTTTGAATTGTTTTAACTTTTCGCTGTTTTTATAGCTATAAATTACTTTTTTTTTTGTTTTTCCTGATTCAGCGTCTAAAGTTTTAGCCATAAGGTTAATTCAGGTCAAAAAAAGCCTCAAAAAATAGGTTTTTAGCTGTTCCATTCAAACTATTTTAATGATCTACTAGACGTAACTCTGGAACTAAGTATTTGGTATTAAAATGTAGAGAATTAAATTTTGAAAAAATTTTGTTTTCCTGAGAACAATTGAAAAAATATTTATGTCTTTTTTTAAATATCGAATAAGATGTGTTAATATAACTGGAGTGAATTTTTTACATGAATTAATTAATAAAATGAATTAGTTAAAAAATAACTCATTTTTTTTTAATTCATTTTTTTTCTTGTTTTTGATAATTCATTTTTTTGGATTAACAATTAAAAAACGCCGAACAATTTTAACAATTTCTTGGGAACTAAGTTAAAAAATAATTGCGGTAAATTTCTTTTATTAGTTGATCTAATTAATTAATATATTTTACTTATTTTTTAAGGTGACTTAATTTTAATTATTTTATTAACGGCGTAAGTATTAAAAAATTAATTTTAGATGATAGAGTATTGATAAATCTATAAAGCGAATAAATCAATAAATAATCAGGTGTTTAAAATATTTTTACCTGATCACCGTTATTCGGTAAATTTCCAAAAATGTTTTCGGAATATATTTGGACGATGAAATTATGCTTCTTATCTACCTAAACCAAAATTTGGATAAAAATTTAGTCGAAAATTGATGATCAGGTAAAAAAATTTTAAACACCTGAGATTATTTATTTATCATCAAAAATTTATTTTTTAATAATTGCTGATTTACAGGGGTACTTGATGGATACTAATCGACACAAAGGGAAGATATAAAAATCATAGAGCCACATTTTGTCTTATTTAGTCACACTAAAACTTTTTTTTTGTGATCAGACTTGTTCATAAAGGAACGTTAAGTAACATTCCAAAGACAATGTGATAAGTTGTCACCCTTAAGAAATATAAAGGTAAAATATTAGTATTTATTCGTCACTAATAAGGCTTAAAGGTATTAAAGATAAAATATGTCTAAAGTGTGACTCTATTTTCTTTATTTTTTCCTTTGCGTCGATTAGTAACACTTAAGCATTCCTGTAATAAAACATTAATTAAAATAATCAACTTATAGAAATAATCAACATTAGATCAACAAATAAAAAAAATTTACCGCAATTATTTTTTAACTCATTTTTTAAAACTTAGTTCCCAAGAAATCGTTTGTTAATTGATCGGCGTTTTTTAATTGTTAATCCAAAAAAATGAATTATCAAAAAACAAGAAAAAAAATGAATTAAAAAAAAATGAGTTAAAAAATTAAATGAATTAAAAAAAATGAGTTATTTTTTAACTAATTCATTTTTAATTTTAACTCATGTAAAAAGTTCACTCCAGTGTTAATATATTACAAAATTGAAAAAATTAAATTTTTTAAGAAATTATTTAATTTTTTTATGAATTTTTAGTTAATTTCTTCTATATATTGCTCTTTGATCCTTTATTTCCGAAAAACTTTAACTCTTATCCGTCCAAAGGTGGGTCAAAAATGACCCGAACAATCATTAAAGACCAAAGTGGGTCATTTTCGACCCAATTGAAAATTTTAATTTTTTATATTACTTAAAAGTCCAAAGGTGGGTCAAAATGACCCGTTATTACATTAAAGACCAAAGTGGGTCATTTTTGACCCTATTAAAATTAAAAAAAAAACTGATTAAAAAACCTAAAAAAAAATTTATTTTTTGAATATATTTCGCTAGAAATGTTTGAAAGAATTGAAAAAAGAAAAAAAAATAAGCTTCAAAGTTGAAACTTTCGGCTAGTTATTTCGTTGATTTGATTCTATTTTATAGTGTTTTGTCATAGGAATATAGATTAATTAAGGAAAAACGTTAGTCGTTTTAATACTAATTAATAAATTAATTAGCTTGTTTTATATTTAAAATCGTGAGAAAATTTTAATTTATTTTTTTTTAAATGTTAAACAATGGTTTTATTATTATTTAATGATTTTATTTATTATTTTTTAAAATTAATTTTCATTGGGTCAATTTTGACCCGGCTTGGACTTTAATGTAGTTAAAAAATTAAAAAAATATATTGGGTCAAAATTGACCCACTTTGGTCTTTTATGATTGTAAATTAGCTTTGGACGGATAAGAGTTAAAGTAATATTTCATCATGTTTTCAAAATTTTCTTATATTCTATATTGACTTATAACTCACTAGAGTTACTAAAAACTTATTTTTTTGTTTCAAAATCTTAGAATTTTGTCTTTCTTTTAATATTGAATCTTCAATATATGTTATTTCTGAGCTTTGCTTATTTATATCTTTAATTTATGAAGTAAAAAAACTTCAACCTTTTAAACTCATGCTTATGTAAAACTATGGAATATGGTTTCCGATTTCATGAACTCTGAATTTTGTGAACTAAATTTTGTTTTACAACCGAAGTTCATAAAATCAGGGAGGCGCTCTATTGCTTATTTCAACCATTAAAGTATCTAAAACTCGCAATAATTCTGTTCACATCTATTTCGGCCCATTTTTTAGAAGTTACACCATATAAAGAATTTCAATATTTCAAATATATACTCACATAAAACATCTGATTTTTTTCATTAACGAATATTTCTTTATAATTGATCCCCCAAGAAAAAAGTAGTAGATATTTTTATAAAAGTTTCAAATTTCATTAAAAAATAATTGATTCAAAAGTATTTTTTAATTTTTAGTTAACAGGACAGCCAGTATTAATAGGAGGTACTATGGGTACATGCAGTTATGTATTGACAGGAACAGATGAAGGTATGAAGAACACATTCGGTTCAACATGTCACGGAGCGGGTCGAGCTTTATCAAGAGCAAAATCAAGAAGAAATTTAGACTGGCATGATGTGTTAAAAGAGCTTGAGGACAAAGGTATATCAATTAGAGTAGCTTCGCCTAAACTAGTCATGGAAGAGGCTCCTGATTCGTACAAAAATGTCACAGATGTAGTTGAAACATGTCACCTGGCTGGCATTAGTAAAAAATGCATTAAACTTAGACCAATCGCTGTTATTAAAGGATAGAATTTTTATTTTTAATTTATAACACAATTTAAAAGTTATTTAATAAATTTTTAATAAAATTTTTTAAAGTTAATCCTAAGTAAACAATGTTGAAGATTAATTTTACAAGTCAATTTTACCTCTATAAATAAAAATAAACTATCAAGCTTAAACAAACAAATGTTGAAATTTAGTAAATTTCAACAACAATAAAAAATAAAATGCCTATCAAACGTTATCACTTGAATCTAACCAAGTTTTTTTTTTTAACAGTAGTTGGAAATATAATTAAATAAAAATATTTTTGCAATCTTTCTTTTGTTTTCAATCTTGTTAGAAATTCTTTTACTTTTATTTTATAACTTCTTAATCTCTTAATAAACAAAATAAAAATAAAATACGAAAAGCTAAATGCTAATAATTTGAAATTTAAATTTCATAACAACACCCAAAGAATTTCTGATTCTCTCTTTTTTTTTCTTTTTTTTTTTGAATAGCACCTCTCTAACTTAATTGAAATTCTCGAGCATTTTCTAGAAAATAATTTAATTTCAAACACCTCCATACTACCTATATGATATAGATATTTAATTCTCTTTTTTTTTTCTTTGGAATATAAAAAACTAATTTTCACCTATTATGTTCTATTATGTTTCTTGAAGACATTTAGAAAAGTTTCAAAATTTTTACCAATCTTTACTTGTTTTTGATAGCTATAAAAAAGAAACATTTTTCAGAGTTTTAATCTGTATACTTAATTTTGAGTTTTTATTTAGAAAATGTCTCTAATCCCAAGATTTAATTCAATATCGAGAAAATTTTTCGAGGACGATCCATTTTTCCAAATTCGTCCATTGTCATTGGATTTTTTTGATCCTTTTGATGAAATGGATCGTAAGTTTGATAGACACCTTAGATGGTTGAATAGACCGAATTTTGCCGATTTTCCAAGTCCATTTAAATCGATTTCAGTGCCAGAAAAATATCGCATAACTGTTGATTGTGCTGGTTTTAATCCTAAATCAATTAAAACTGAAGTTTTAGGCAATAAAGTAGTTGTGAGTGCTCGTGAAGAGGATCGTGCCAATTCTGAAGACTATTCAATTAGAGAATTTAAGAAAACCTATGATCTACCAAAAAATGCACAAGGAGACAAACTAGCTTCTTTCGTTACTAATGAAGGTAAATTAGTTATTGAAGCTCCATTGAAAAAAGAAAATCAAAATCTAAGCAGTGATTTTGGTTTCCCAAAAATAAGCGATGATGGTAAATCAGTGTCACTCAATTTTAGTCTACCAGAAAAAGTCGATCCATCTAAAATAAACGTTACTTGTAAAGATAGAGAAATAATCATCAAAGCCGAAGACAAACAAGAAAAAGAAGATGGTATGTCATCATTTTCATTCTATCAACGATCAACTCTACCAGAAAATACTGATTTTAATGCTATAAAATGTCAATTGGAAAATCAAACATTGAAACTAAATGCTCCTATTTTGGAAAATCCTAAGCAAAATTTTAGACAAATTCCCATTGAACATGTTAAACAATAAAAAAAACAAAACAAGATCTACGTCTACGAGATTAATTTAGAATTTAAGATTAAACATTTATCATAAATGAAGTATTTTTTAGTTGCAATTTCAAGTCGCTTTAGAATTTGCATTTAATTTTTTATTCTTTTTAATTAAATTTTTTTTTTGTTAAATAAAAATTTGAAAAAAAAAAATAACAATTTTTAATTTTTTTCTTCTTGCTCAAGCAACTTTATTTTTTATTTTATAATTTTTTGAAAAATCTCAACTAGAAAAATTTTTGTTATATTTTTCTTCAGCAAGCTTTAGACTTCTAAGTAAATTTGTTTTTTTTTTTAATATAATTCAAATAATTTGCATAAAAAATATTTGATTGAAATTTGATAATTCCTCACTAAGCTCCAAAAATAGTTCGCTTCAGCACAAAATAAAAATTATGATTATTTACTTTATGTTAAACAAGAAAATAAGAACATGCCAGAATTTTCGGCATGAGGGGGGAGGGGATGAAGAATGCCTTCATGTAAATTTTGATAAGTTGTTAAAGTAAAAAAAAACAAATATTTTCTATTAATTTACGAGCTAAATTTGTATTAAAAATATTGTTCTAATAAATTTTTCCATTTAACGACAGCGAAAATATTGCTTTATAAAAAAATTTTATGTGCTGACTTATAAGTCTCATGCCAAGGTAGATTTTTCAAAATTTCAACAAAAAAATATTTTTAAAAATGTTGAAAAAAATTCATAAAACAATCTTTTTTTTATTTTAAACTTTGAGCCTTAAGTTTAAAAAAATCGATATTTTAAAGTACTTTTTAATTTTGATGGCAATATTTAGTTATTTATTTTTATTTTTCAAATCCAATCTCTAAGAGACCAGGTTACTTTTGTAAACATAAAATTTTTTATATAAATAATTAAAACCATTCGGTTTTTAGAAAAAGAATTTTTTAAGATTCACGTTTAAAGACATGTTTTTTCTAATGATGCTTTTCTCTGTTAGCTTATTAGCTTTTCAGAAAAAGATGATGTTAACAGTCGTCTATTTGCAAATGCATTATTTTAAAAAGTTTTTTTTTTCTTTTTACATGCAAGATTCTCTTTTATTTCTCCAAAGATGATTGATTTTAATTAAAAAGTAAAATTTTTTTACTGAACATCAAGAATTTCAAAATATTCTTTTTTAAATAGAAAAAAAAAATTTATGAAATCAAAAATCATAAAAAATTGAGACGAATAAGCATTTTTTATGTTGGTAATCAACCTCTTCAATCTCTATAATGTAACATATGAAAAAATTCTTAACTAGAGACTTTATCTGATATGATTTCTTAATTTTTTCGATTACCAAAAAAAAAAGCAAATACCATAGATAAGAGCAATAAGTTGCTTAAATAACAGTTATTTATAAATTAAGTTAAGATTAAGAAAAATTTTTGTTAAAAAAAACATGGCCTTCGTATAAATAGATTTCAATTTTTCAACAAATACAAAAAAAAAAAGCTTTTTAAAATTTTAAAAACTTTTTTAGAAAGTAAGCTATCTATAGACATCAGAATCAATGGACTTTTTCGAAGGAACAGAAAAACTCTTGGAATTATGGTTCACAAAATCAAATTCAAAATGCACTGTTGATAATGATTTGAGAAACATACCAAGAGACGTCTTAGACTACATATTGGGTTTAGTAAATTGTAAAATTTTATCATCAACTAGAACCCGGGACCTAGATTCATATGTACTAAGCGAAAGTAGTTTGTTCATTAATAAACAACGTTTATTGATAAAAACATGCGGCACAACTACTCTGCTCAATTCGGTAAGACCCTTTATTGAGGCGGCTTTCAAAATATGTGGATTCGATGAAGTCGAAGTAATTTTTATACCTTTTTTTTTAAATTCATTACAAATTTTTTACTAAAAAATTTTTTTCCTTTAAGGATGTATTTTATTCAAGAAAAAGATTTATGAAACCAGAACTTCAAAAATATCCACATAATTCATTTGAAGAAGAGATCGAGTACTTGCAAGAGTTATTCGATGGTGGCGCCGCATTTGCCCTTGGTAGATTGAATGGCGAATGCTGGTACTTGTACACTTTAAATAAGCCGGTGTCTATAGATGCCCCAGATCAAACACTAGAGTTAATTATGACTAAATTGGACCCTGAAGTAATGAAAATTTTCACTAAAGAAGTTTCATCAAGCGCTGAAGAAGCCACTAAAAAATCCGGTATTGATACCATTTTTCCAAATGCTTTACTAGATGCTTATCTGTTTGATCCATGTGGCTACTCAGTAAATGCTATTTTACCAAAAGTAAAAAATTTTCTAAATTTATTTCTAAAAATCTATTTTTTTAATCCTTTTTTTAAAGGGTCACTATTTTACTATTCATATTACCCCAGAAGAAACTTGTAGTTATGTAAGTTTTGAAACAGATGCACCAACTACTGATTATCCAGAGTTGATTCAAAGAGTTTTAGATATTTTCAAACCCGGGCAATTTGTGTTAACATTCTTTGCTAATGATGTAAGAAAAAATTTATTAAACAGTGTCATGTAAATTTTTAAAAAAAATATATGAATTTATTTAGACACTGTAAATTAAAAAATTAGAAAAAAAATTAAAATTTGAAATTTTTTTTAGGATTCTATCGGACGTCATTTTACCAAAAAACACTACAAATTGAAAGGATTCGACTATGACACCTACCAAGAGACAAATGTTAAAAACTACAACGTTACATACGCGCACTACACTAAAAAACCAATCTAGGGAATAATTCTACCATGCGAGAACGTTTGTAAAAAATGCATGGTAGAACAAGCCACATTGAATAATAATTGTTCTAAAAATAATAAAAAAAATAATAGTGACTTTATAAATTTTTTTAAGAGTAAAAGAAATTATAGAAATTTACGTTATTTAGATTTTTCGTTTAAAACTCAAATTTTTGCTATTTTTAAGTATAATTCGATAAGTAGTAGATATTTTTATTCGCGTAAAACACTTAAACGATTAAGGTATTTAAAAAGTTTAAATTCTAAAAAGAAACCTAGATAATTTTTACATTGCTTACTTAGAAACTTATTGTTGTAGTTGTTAATAATAAAAAAAATAAAAAAAAAATTGTAAAACTTTTTTTTTCATCATCAAAATCTTTTATCTCAATTATTTATACTATAACAGTACCTAACACTAAAAGTTCTAAATTAGATAGTTTTCAAAATGACTGAAGAATTTTGATTCTAAGTGATCAAATTGGTACACCAATGCTTCATGAAATTTTTACAAGCCATTCATTCGTTTAATTTGAATATTTTGTCGAGTGTCTAGTTCCTTAAGTATACTATTAGGAATATAAATATTATCTAAATTGTATCTAAAAATTGATTGGCAGTACTGTTTGTATAAAATTCTACTAAATTAGGGTTCATCTCATAACTGATGGTTTGCAACCAAGACCATAAAGAGAATACATACTTCCCATGTCAAAATCTCATTTGAGATTCTCAAGACCATATTCTCATGAGATCTCAGTCCTCATTACAATACATTTACATGTAACTATATTAGAGATCTCATGAGATTATGGTAACCAATAATTTCTCATGAGATCTCATTGAGATTGGGGTTCTTTCAACTTTCTTCCACTTTTCTTCGATAAACTCTATTACAAATTTATTATTTCCTATTTGAAGACCTAGGTATTCAAAGCCTTGAACATTAGCCGTGTGTGACCATCACTTAATATGCTTGGATTTATAATTTTACCTGAGTTTGTCATTAATAGACACACCGACTTTTTTGGGTTAAAATCAATTTTCCATTCTTTCGAATACTCAAAACATCTTTTAAGTAGTGTGACCAATCGACCGTACAATGGTGATATTAAAACTATATCGTTACAATAGGAAATTATTGTCAAGTTTAAAACCATTAATACATGCACTAACATTTAAGTCGATACACTCTTCAAGGAGTTGATTAATAAAAAATTAAATAAGTATGATGATAATATTTCAGCCTGCTTGACCCCTTCTGTGAAAAAAATCCATTGATTCTTAATGTTGATAACGGGATTGGTTAGGGACTAAGTGTAATATTGTCGGGATGGGTTAGGGACTAAGCGTAATATTGTCGGGATGGGTTAGGGACTAAGCGTAATATTGTCGGGATGGGTTAGGGACTAAGCGTAATATTGTCGTGATGGGTTAGGGACTAAGCGTAATATTGTCGGGATGGGTTAGGGACTAAGCGTAATATTGTCGTGATGGGTTAGGGACTAAGCGTAATATTGTCGTGATGGGTTAGGGACTAAGCCGACTAAGCGTAAAAAATATTGTCGGGATGGGTTAGGGACTAAGGTTAATGTTTCTGGAATATTAATTAATAAATCAACAAATAAAAAATATTATATTTTATTTTCTGTTTTTCACAAATTAATAACAGACCAATCTCCTTTTTTTCTGATTATTTTTGCTAACACCCTTAATTTTAAAATTTTATTTAGGATATTTTAAATATATTTTATTACTTTGGAAAAAAAAATTAAAAAGTTCTATAATAAATATCCCAAACAAGTTCTATAATATTGATATCTGGGCAATATGGTGGAATTTTGGTCTTTTTAAAATTGTTAATATCTAGCAATTTAATTTAAATTTGTTTGACTTAATATTCAAAATTACCCAAGTTATTTCTTCTTGATTACTTAAAAAAGTTTTACATAATTTACCAGAATGCTTTGAATCGTTATCTTGAATTAAAAAGCAACTGGTATCGTATTCATTTCTCACAAACTCTACTAAATACTCTAAAATTATCTTATAGCCAAATCTATTCATATAATTTTTAAAACACTTAAAATATTTAAAAAATAACTTTTTAATTTTTTAAAATTTAGCTTTTAATTACAATAGGTTCGGTAGAACCTCTATCACTTATTACTAACCAAATATTTACAGTAGCGCTTTTACGCTGCTTTATAGTCACTGATTTTGGATATGTTGTCTTTTTTCTCATATGATATTCTTGCTTATTAATCTCAAAAGCAGTTTCATCAGCAAAAATAAAATTACCTAGGGGCCTATAAATATTTTTTATTTTTAATCATTAGAAAATGACTAGAGTAAAAAAAGAAGCAAAAAGCACTTCAGAAAAATTGCCATTAATTAAAAACCAAAAAGTAACAAAAACGAAAAAAAAGCTATTGATTGATTGCATTACGCTTAAAATCAACGACCAACAACTAAATCCATTTCTTAAAGAAGATAAACTAGTAAATAGTTTTATTCATTACCCTGTGGATGATATTGTTGGCATGGATTTAGATGAGGTAATTTCAAAATTTTTGAAAAAATTAATATTATATTATTAAATTTTTTTTCATTTTAAGTTAAGGAAAGGAGCTATAATTTCTGTGCAATATTCACAAAATGAAAAAAATTACAATTCAATTAGTTGCACCGTATTTGATACATCTGTTGAAGCTGTAGAAAATCCGGGAATTATTTTGGTAAATATATAAGAAATTAGGAAAAAAAAAATTTTATATTTTTTTTCAAAGGATATTGCGGAGGTAAAAACTGAGCCAAAATACATTAAAGATTCGACTCAATTAACAAGTGATGATGAAATAGTTTTTAATAGTAGAAATAAAAACAAAAGTAAATTAATTAAAAAAATTGTAGATTTTAAAAAAAATTTTTTATTGAAACTATTTAAAAAAAAAAAATTGATGAGGATCTAGAAGAAAACTGTGATGATGATTTGGCTTTTAATAATAAAGTTGATAAGTTGAATGAATCTACACATTCCTTATCTCTCAATGAAAGCTTACTTTCAAATATAAGTTATTCTTTAGACAAACAGCATCTATTAATGAAAGAATTAGCTGCAAAAAACTTTTTTTCAGTCTCAGGTATGATTTTTTCTTTTTTCATCGCTCCTATTTTAAGTTGACGAAAAAAAAATATATCAAGATGTCCAAACCTTAAACAATATTTATGAATCAGAACTAGCCTTAAACATTAAAAGTTTTTGATTTAGATATAAGTTAAAAAAAAAACAAATTTTTTTGTATTTTAAAATCGGAAATTAAATTTAAAATTCACTTTTGCCGATAATTAGTCGCAAAATTTTTGGACAATTTTTTATTTATTTTATTAAATCAATAAAAATGTCCATTTTTTTAGTCAAAATAATTATTGGGGGTTTTTGAAGAAAACCCCCTATAGTTTTGCCTGCGAAAATTCTGTCGTCCACAATTTTCTCCTCTATTAAACGTTAGATTGAGTCCAAGATTTTGATAACATGAAGAAAAAACTCGTTAATTTGATGAGTTCTAACATAGTAACTTTTTCTTTGTTATAAACCTGAATTCCCTTCTGAAAGGTGTTACAGGTAGAAAAAAACTTTTCTACGCTACTACCGTTGTTGATAAAATAGTCAAATATATCATTTGATTATAAAATTTAGTTCAAATATTTTACTCAAATGTATAATAATTTATTACTTTAGTAAAAAAAAAGCTCAGGTACAAAGCTGTATTAATAAGATTTGTTTTAACTTTAAATGATCAATACTCGGCTAATTCTAATTGATAAATAAAGAATAAATACTCATCTCTAAAGGAATAGAATTAATATTTAGTTAAAATTAATAAAGAATTTTCGCGATTTTAGCGACATGTCGTTAAAGTATATTTGGGTTCAATGACAGGGACTCATAACATGCAGAAGAAATACACTACGGGTACGGTTCGTGTATAAAATGCTGTACGTTAAAAATATTTGGCCTTTTTTAATCGTTTTAAGATAATGAACTTAATATTTTAAATTAAATGCAAAAAGCCTGTTTATAATACTGTAAACTCTTGCATATAACTCTAATGGAAACCGATCGGATTTCCCAGTCAATTTCCATTAGATTTAAAGGTAAGAGTTTAGGGTAGTAATAAACAAAAATAAAAATTTTTTTTCGTTAGTTGTCATCAGAATTCAAAGACTCCCGATGTATCAGAAACCTCTGATTTATTTAAAAATCTTTCTAAGTTGTTGGAGAGTCAAAATAAAAATTTAACACTGCTCGAAGCTGTTTTGAATAAATCTAACCCGAAAAACGAAAATTCATCTTCTTCATCTTCATCATCTTCAGAGGAGGATGATGAACTTTATCAAGCGTTTCGGGATACTTTCCTTTCATTATGAAAAAAAAGCTCCGAGATAGCGCACTCGTCCCAGACATGCGAACACTAAAACAGATTTATGCAATTGAAATGGACTACATTGAAGAATGTTTAAGAAAAATTGTATCGCATCGGGAAGATTTATTCAAACAATATTGGACAAAAGTCACAATGCACAAACGATATTTGAAAAAAAAATCGAAGAAAACAAAATCTAAAAAATTTATTTTTAATGACAAAAGCATTTAGTTTCAATATAAAAATACCTAATTAATTTTTGATTAAAATAAAATTAATTAAAAAAAGTAAATCTATTGATGTTGCATTTAATTTTGTAATCCCGACAATATTACGCTTAGTCCCTAACCCATCCCAAAATTATTTAGTCATTACCCAAGTGATCTCTTTTTTAAACGTCTCACGTTTCAAAATCTTTTGTCACGTTTATTTTAAGATTAAATAAAGTTTTTTTTTTTTAGTTAACAGCTTTTTTAAATTTATTAAAAATTCAATAAAACCACTCTATTCAAGTCTTCAGGAATATAGCCTGTATTTATAGTTGTATTAAAAAACCAAGTTAAAATGTATATTAATTGTTGAATAGTACCATTAATAAAAAATTCAATACTTATGTAATCATTGTCAGCAGCTTTATTTAGTTTCAGACTTTTAGGAATATCATTAAGAAATTCTTGATTTTGCTTAAAATCCTAAGATTTAGTAAATAGAGAAGAAAAGTTATAATTAACAGATTCTTTAATCTTATTTTGTTCTAACTAATTAGGTTTACTATTGTGTGAGAATAAGTCGGAATAGAAATTAGTAAAATCATTTAATTTCAATTTATCTGAAGTTTTATTTATGCGTGTCTTTAATTGTTTAAATTTTGCTATTGTGCGCCAAAATTAAGGATACCAGATTTCGGAACATTGAAAAGAATGAACTTTCGTAGACCGACTCGTATGTTGTACATGAAGTTCAACGTCTAGTCAAAAGTTTTTTTCATCATTTTTGTTTCTTTTACGTAACTGTAAAGACATATTTGAGTCTTTTTTTTACATTTATTATTTGAATAAACACGATTTGGAAAAATTTATCCGAATTCTTTAAGCTCAAGAAAGATTTGTTAGTCATCACAGTCCTCAATTTTCATTTATTAGAATAAATTTTTTTTATTCTTTTTCTCAGTGATCTTTATTGTACACTGTAAGCAAAAAGGGTTGTATTTTCATTAGAATCCAACCTTTTGTTAGGTTGGAATTTAAAAACATTTAAGATAATTACATTAGAGTTGTATTTTTACTAAAGTTTGCTTAGAAATGGTAAATTTTTTTTTTCAGGTTCGAAAAAAACTAGATTTAGAATACAAGGCCAATTTATATGTATTTTAACCAACATTTAGCTGAAAAAATTGGGTTTAAAAAAAAATAATTTCTTATTTTAATAAATAAATAAATCAAAAATAAATTTATTTATCAATTTGTCAATAAATTGATAAGTTTTTCGATGTGAGATGGTTTTAATACTAATTTATTTTTTTTAATCCTTAATTACAGTACAAATTAAAACTAACTTGTACGTTTCTTTTCCTTTCCTCTTCCTCAACTCTTCCTCGACTCTTCCTCGACTCTTCTTCGACTCTTCCTCTTCTTTTCCTTTCTTTTCTCAGGAAAGGAAAGGTTTCAA
>NTPY01000620.1:587068-618203 GCA_002922825.1 Brachionus calyciflorus
AGGAAGAGGAAAGGAAGAGTTGAGGAAGAGTCGAAGAAGAGTCGAGGAAGAGGAAAGGAAGAGTTGAAGAAGATTCGAGGAAGAGTCGAGGAAGAGTTGAACATCAAAATGCGTACAAGTTAGTTTTAATTTGTACTGTAATTTATTTATTTTTAGTTTTAGAATTTGAATGAGTTTCCTTTTCAAATGATTTAAAGATTTTACAACCAAAATATTATAAAATAAAATTTTTTTAAAAAAATTTTTCAAAAAAAAAATCAACGGTTTCAGATTAAATTTGAAGTTCAACTTTTTTTAATTCAAAAACTTAAGTAACGATTCGATTTGTTTTGTAATCTTAATAATTTTTGTGTTTTGTTAAATTTTTTATTCTTTCCATTATTTCATTATTTAATCAATATATTTTTTAAATAAAATTTTTAAACTTATAAAATAAACCATTTTTTTTATAATTGACTTAATTTTAGTCAAGTCTTTGCATAATTATTTGAATAAAAAAAAAACAACCTTTTTCCTAAAAAAATACAAAGATTTAGATAAATTTTCAATTACAACCTTAAAATTATGAAATCAACATTTTGGTCTTAAAACCAACCTTTAGCCTGTTTTCTCTTCCCAACCTTTTAATTGATTTTAGAAAAAGGTTGTCAATACTAATAAACAACCCTCTATTATGTTTTTTCGAACCTTTTTTGCTAACAGTGTATGCTTTAAAAAAAAATTTTACATATACTATGCTATAATTTTAGTCAGATCTAATTTAACTTTTTTTTTTTAAATAAAATAATAATTTTTGAACCATAATTTTATGTGACCAGTAAATATAATTTAGTGATCAGGAAAATAAATTTGGTGACCATATTAAACATATTAGATGGTCACCTAATATGACCATGGCTGGTGGGTTAATACTTGGCCATATAACAGGGTAGACCCTCCCATATTTTTCTGAGCCGAAGTCTTAAATTATTCCATTAAAAAATTATTCCAAACTTAGCCAGAGTTCTAACTTTTCTTTAAAAAAAAAATTGTCAAGTTTAGCTATATTTAACAAACCTTTTTTTCTAAAATTTAAAAAAATTAAATCTCTGAGTACTTTGAGAGGCTCAGGACAATGGAGCAAAGCGACACTACCTTGTTTTTAAAAAAAATACCCTTAAATTGGCTCCCTTTAAAACGTACACTCGGGTGAATTTCTCAATTCTTACAATTTTTTTTTTCTGAGATGACTTTCTTTAACATAATCAGGGCCTGCCTTTTCATAATCTAAAGTCTCTTTTTCCCAAGAAATATTCTTTCCATAGATTTTTACAAGATTTATATACACTTTTGATCCATAACGATACACCCGAAAACACTTTTCTAATTCTGGTAGAGAATTTTAAACTGTACAAATCCATCATATTTTAAGCTCATATGGAGTTTGACATTTAGGAAAAATTCGAGTTTTTCCCGAATATTTTGATGCTAGTCTTACACCCTGGATATTATCGTTAAAAAATAGAAATGAATCGTTTATCAGGTTAAAAGTCATAAAAAAATTAAACAATAACTACAATTAAACTTTGCTTATATTCACAAAAATTTTTCAAAAAAACGAAAGCATTAAGAAGTCAAAAAAAATTTTTAAATATTACAAAAGAGCCTAAATTTTAAGCTTAATTTTGATTAAATTGTTTTTTATAATTACTAATGAAATAGCTTCCTTTACAAAATTTTTAAATTTACATGAAAATAAGGAAAAATTAAAGACAACTTTGAATGAAATCCATTTATTCTCAGTAAATCGGAAAGTTATTGTAAATAAATTGTTCTAAACCTAAAAATAAGAAACAAATCAAACGATGTTTGGTTTTTTCTTTCTAATTTTTAGTTAAATTGGAACTTCAATTTGCATAGAAAATTAAACCCTTATTAAAAATAGTTGCCATAGTTACTTTAAAGGAGTTTGAAAGAATCAACTTGAGAATAATTTAAGTAAAAATATAAAATCTTCATATTCTCTTAAATTAAACCATTCCTCATGTCAAAAAAATCAAACAATATCGTTTATCCTTTAGCCTTTCCAAAAGGCACTAAATATCTTTGTGAACTTTGTCAAAAACCTGCAAATAAAATATGCGAAAGATGTAGGGTCACTTATTACTGGTATATATATTTTTTAAATTTGTAAAAAATTTTTTTAAATTTTTTTTCAATAATAGCGATACTGAACATCAACAAACAGATTGGTTTGGAATTCATGAAAAAATATGTCAATCTTTGATTCCGTTAAGAGTTCCTTTGCCCTTCTTACCTTCAGAAGAAGAGCGAAAAAAAAGAGATGAAGACCTTAAAAATAAAAAAGTACTCTATTTTTTACTGCGATAGAAATGTATTTGTGACATGACGTCAATTCTAGTCAATCGACAAATGCATTTCAAAATTTTCAAATTTATTTTCTAAAATTTTTTATATAATTTTTTTAAGTTGCAATTAATTGAGTATACTCGTTCAATAGCCCAGAGATACTTATTTGAAGGCGATTATCAAAGAGCTATTCCAGGAGCTATGACTTCTTTAAAATTAGTAATCGAAATGTTCGGACTTAAATCAGTTGATTTAGTTCCATCTTATTTAATTCTTGGGGAAGCAAGTCAAGGTTTGGGAAATTTAAGTCAAGCTCAAGAGTATTTATCGCAAGCTGAATGGACAGTAATAAAAAGTCCAGACTGTCCTCTTCCTATTTTATCCAAATTATACAGGAATATCGCAATGTTGCAAATTGCTAAAGGGGATTTTGATCAAGCATTACGCAATTTGGCCAACGATGTATTTTTTTCTAAATCTAAAACTAAAGCTTTTCAATTATTTAATAATTAAAAATAGGTTTATTATGCATCAGAAGAATTCGGAACTGAAAATTACCAAGTTTCAGGAGGCTACTTCCTAATTGCAAATATATTTTTTAAGCAGGGTAAAATGGATGTTGCCGATTCTCTCTACAGACAGGTTGTGTAATTTTTTTTTATTAGGTCTAAAAGAAAAATTTGTAAATATTTTTTTTTAAGGTTGTTACTATGTGGCATGCACATTTACGACAAGTTGTGAACAAAAAGACTGAAATATCAGAATTAGATACTATATTGGGCAAAAAAGATGAGGACGATAGAGACGCTGAAACACTAGGTATTGGTTTAATTTAACTTATGAAAAATAATTTTATTAAGAAAATAAGATCTTAAATTAAAAGTTTTTTTTTAGATAAATTTAAAGTTCAAGGTAAAAATTCTAAAAATCATTTTCGAATTTCGCTATAAACCAATCATAATAAGATTTAAATTTATTTAATAATTCGGGCTATTATATTCCGGAACCTTTTTAAAAAGTTTTATTTTTTATCCATTTTTATGGGGTTTTAAAGCTTTATTATCATAAGTTCCCGAATTTAATAACCTTAAAAAATAATCAAATTAAAAAAATTTTATTTATTTAATTCCTAAATTCTAATTATTTTTAGCTTTTTTAAAAGATCTTAATCAATTTTATTTAATATATTTTTTCTAATATTCATGTTAAAAAATTCAAGATACAGAAAGATCAAATGGTATTATTTAAGTTTTATAAAAAAAAAAAAGCTTTTCCACCAATTTAATAGACTTTTTTCATTTTTTAAATTTCACAACTTCACTTTTGAGCAATGATAATAATACACTTTTATCATTTTGTATTCGTTCGCAATTCTCGTATTTCACCTTAAATAAATTAAGAAAATGTATTATTATTAAATATAAAAATCGAAATTACTTATGCATGTAAATTCAATCATTTTTGACGATGTTGAATTTACAACGCAAATTTTATCACAAAATTTTTTATTGCATCATTTATAAACAATTACTTAATAATTTAAAGTTTTATTTTAAATTAAGAATTAGCTAGTGAAGCAGAGGCTAAAAAAGTTTTGTATAGCATTTACGAAATACGGAGAAACGAGACCACACCAGACAATCAGGAGTTAACCAAGATTGAACATTGTTTAAGCATGGTTCATTTTCTGGCTAAAGAATATGATAAAGTATTTTTGATTAAAAAGAAAATTAAAAACTTTTTATTTAAATTTTAATTTTTAAAAAGGTCCAAAATTATACTGACTTATTGGAATCTAAAAAGGATTTGGATGAAACCTTGCGATCAGAGTTACAACGAGTAATATATTTTATAAGAATGAAATAAAGAGTTATTTTTTGGTTGAATATTTATTTTTTGTAAAATAAAAAATAAACAAAAAGAAAATTTTTTTTTGCAATTTTATAAAATTTAAAATTAATAAATATTTTTCAAATCGACCAGATAATGATCAGCAAGAAGTGTTGGAAATCGAACAAAATAGACTTCGCATGGGTAGCTTTCGAAAAATAAAGACAAATCATTTCTTCTTAGCTCGATATTAAACTCTGAATGAAAATTATAAACTCAGTGTCTATGATTGTTCGTTTAAAAAAGTCTAGCTATTAATCCAGAATTTGAACTGTATTAAAAAAAATTTTGCTGAAGCCGTTTGCTGAACCCGATTTCAAACTTTCGCTTAAGATGATATTAAATTAGTTTAGAATTATAAATTAGGATATTAAATTAGTTCGGAAAGCAGTTTTATTTTAAAGTTAATTGTAAAAACGACTGTTAAAAATATTTTTATTCATAATTAAAATTAATTAAAAAAAAAGGTAATTATTAATAATCATTTTTTAGTTTTATCAACATTTAAAACCCGTTATTAGTATTTCTTTTTTAGGAAACCATTTTGGTCATACGAAACAATTACTTTGGTAAAAAGCTTACTAATAATTGTATCATTAACCCTATATTCAAGGGAATTAAGACCATCAGTCTTCATTCGCGTGACTGCTGCATTTAACAATTTAAATCTTTCTGAATTAATTTCTTGATCTCTTGTATGACCAGCCATATAATATCTACCGATTTCTAAGGGATAACGAGAAATTTTGAAATTATTTTTTACTATCCTTAAAAAAAAAAATTTACTAATTCGATACGACAATTTAAAGCTCACTAGTTGGCTATTATTTAAAATTTTCAATTTAATGCAAAAAGCCCAATAAAATATTTTGATATAAAAAACAGATTTTGCGTGAACTTTTTATTGCTTTTGTAATGCTTAAGTAAATAAAATTAAATAAACCTTGTTCGAAAATCATCGTCTTCACCTTTAAAAAAAATAAACCTCATAAAAAGCAAATTAAAAAAAATTTTAAATTTTTACCTCCCCATCCGAAATATAAATTTGAATAACCATTTACTTTTTCCATTTGTTCTTTTGTTAAAGCAGAAACCCCTCCGAATATTCCATCATACGGTAGTCTTACAAAAATAATTTGTAAACAATAATATGCTGATCTTTAAAATGAAAAAAATTACCGATAGTTAAATGTACTGACAGCTGAAGACATATGCCTTGGTTGTTCAGGGCAAGAATAAATATTTCTATCGTCTTCTGGTATTAAATCGACATCATGAAATATAAAACATTTCCATGTTTCATTTGTTTGTTTAAGAGATTCTATAAAACCAATATTCATTAAAAGGCCTCTATTAAATGTTAGATTTTGTAATGGTTCAACTAAATATATGCCATATTCTATTTGCTGTTTCTGTAAAAATGGGTGCATATTTTTCAAGAAAATTTTCAGATTATGTTCTCTATTTCTGTATGGAATTATAAGGGCTACTTTATATTTTGCATAACACTCTTTTGGTGACCATGAACCACCTTTTTCGATACCTAAGTTGGATAAACTATTTTCTAGATCATCAAATGTTCCATCAAAGTTTGTATTCACCGGAATTCTTCCACCTTAATTTAAAATTTTTTTTCAATAAAAAAACTTTCAAATTATTTTTTCTTTTAATTACTCAGATTGACTGGAATCATTGGACATGAAGTTTTATTAAATATATCAATTTTGATTGATAAATTTGAATTTGTCGAATCTTTTCATTTAATTGAATTAAAAATAAGCTTTTTTCCTTTTATATATTATATTTACTTGGAAATTTTGAGAGGTATAAATTTTCTATTGAATTGTTGGTTTTTAGGAAGAAAGTTACATTACTGAATAGGGAATATTTGAGACCAATATTTAAATACTTCGAATCTTTAACAATAACATATAACAAAAAACTGATGAAATTAAAAAAAAATAGTGAAAATCCTAGGAAAATGTTCTTTTTTGAAAATTTTCTTAATAAACGCATATCTAAGTCTATGATTCATCGAATTCTCAATTATTAATTAATGGACGTAGATTATTAAATAAAAAAAAAACTTTTATTTACATTATCAGAATCTAGTAAAAAAAATTTTTTTATATAAATAAGAAGTTTGGAACAAAGATTTTTTTTTAAAAAACATTTCTAAAAACTAAAAAAGTGACTTAAAAGAATATCAAATTCGGTCGGATTTTACAGAATTCAAGTAAATTTTCAATTTCTTTAAAACACAGGCCTTATTTCCTCTATTTCTGATTAAAAAACTGTTTTTTTTATAAAGAAATTAATTCTTAATATTAAATTAATTTGAAAATAAAAAACGAACCTTGAATTGATGTATAACATAGAGTTTACTTATTTTCCTATTTTTCAGAATCAAATTTAATTAAAAAATTCTATTTACATAAATGTGGGGTAGGTATTCATGCAATTCAAAAATGATGGGTACATGTACGTGTATTGTACCCGTAACAGAACTAAGAAAAAGCTCTAGTATTTATTTTTAGAGGACATTTACGTACCTCTAAATCTCTATTGTGTACGTGTAGATGTCCGAGTTTTTTCTTAGTTCGGGTACATGTACACTTCAATTTTTCGGGTATAATTGTATGGCCGTATTGCAAACTTATTGTGCTTTCCCGAATTACCGAGAAAACACATCAGTTGCGAATTATCATACCTTGTTAATTAGTAAAAAAATTCAAAAATAAATGGACTGTGCCAGAGAAATAATAGCTTATTTAGAAGCACTTTTATTCAAAACGAGTTATTAAGATATGTTTACCACACGATTGCGTCTAGTCAGGAAGAATTTTGTAAAAAATAGGTTATCTGAATCCGCTCTTTGCTTATATGAGATAAATTTACTAAAAATTTGCTTTCCTTTAGTCAAAACAAAGCGATCTATTAAAAATTTGTTAAAAAATTCAAGAATAAAAAAAATTAAAATGAAATCAGTAGGTTTTATTTTTCACCAGGATTTTAAACATAATCCATTTTTAAAATTTTTATAAATTAAATTTGAATGAAACAAAATTAAAAATAAATTTCAAACATAGAAATTTTAGAAATCATTCAAAATAATTTTCGTCAGGAGAATTTAAACGAAATTTAAAAGAAAAAATTCAGGAAATACAAAATCTTTTCTCAAGTCTTATAAACTTATAAAATAACAAAAACAACAACAACAATGAAAATTAGATTGGGAACACCATATGAGTAAATTTTAAAATTCTTTAGTATTTAATTCTTTACACGATCATCACATTATTACGCTGAAAATTAAATGTTACTTAGGAAAATCGATAAATTTTATTTTCAAATCTTTTAAAATCAACAAATAATTATAAAAAATATTTATTTTCATTTTAAAGCTAAATTATTACTTAAGAGAATTTTATGTTTAAAAGATTAAAGTTATAGCATAAAAGAAGTGAAGTAATCTGTCCACAGCTTGCCTAAAAAGAATATTCAGAAATACATTAATTTTGAAATTTTTTTGGAATAAAAAACTAAGCCACAAATGCATATAATAATTTGAATTAATATAAAAATAACATTGTCTCTTTGTTTTAAGATTTTTTTTCTTGTTGATTGAATAAAATTTTCTTAATAATAATATTTAAAAAAATGACATAAATGACAAAAACTCAATTAATTTTTCAATGATTTTAAATGTACAATAAGACTTGAAGTAATAACTTACTTTGAAAACAAATATTTGAAATAATTTAGTAATCTTTTTTACTCGAATTTGATTTTTTTTTTGGTTAAATAAAAAAAAAATTTTAAATCAGGTTTAGTGAAATAAGATTGGATCTGAATCTTTTAAAATAAAGAAACCTTTTATGTTTTTTTTTTATGAATTTGTAAGAGAAGTTTGTAAATTACAAAATTTCAAAAAAACTTTTAGGATATAGTTAGGTAACTAATGTTCACCTGTTCTGGATTCTTTTTTATTCTCAAATAAAAATAAACACATAAAATCCTCTTCAAATTAAATTTTCAAAATTTTTGAAAAAATTTTAATAATTTTGATCAAAATATATTTGTTTTTAAGCCATTTTTTCAAAATTAGTTTAGACTTTTTTGCATAAGAATATAATTTTAAAGATAATTTAGAAAAAAAAAATCTTAAAAGCGTCTTTTATGATCCTTAAGAAATAAATAATTTGATTGCCAAATAAAGAAATTCAAAAAAACTGAAACTATCTTGATTTTAAAAATTGAACGACAATTTTACCAATTATTTATCCATTAAACTCAAAAAATTCGCGTTTTGAACTCGAAATATTAAAATTAATTTTAGACAAAAATCATTGATATAAAGATTTGACCAATCTGAACTAAATAATTGAAAATGATTTTGAAGAAACGGGATTTTCTTGAATTTTTTAACAAAAATATTGGAACTCATTTGGGAGTAAAACACTTTCAGTTTACGGCCTTTGAAAATGCTTTTTCAGCTGTTGAAGTTAGAAAACTTGGGTAGTTTGAAAAAATAGACCGTTAATTAAAACATCTATTTTTCAAATTTTTTTTTAATCTATTGTAAAAATATTATATTAAGATACATTCAAAATGACACTTTTTATTTGTATTATTGAGGTAGTCGAATCTTAAAACGTACAATCTCCATTTTCTCCAATTTGATTGGCTTTCAAAGAATTTACATTTTCAAGATTTCTATCTTTAAAGAGTTTTAATCACTAGAAAGAAACTTGAAAACTCATTGATTATTCACTTAACAATTTACTTCTGATTTTACAAAATACAGGGATGCCTGAGAGACAGGAAACAAATGTGCTTTTTTAAAAAATTTTTTATAAAAACGTAAATAATTTGACCAGCAAAAAACATTTCATCAGAACTTAGGCGTCTTTATTGGCGCTTTTTCAGCGAAATTCTGTTTAGTCTTTTTGAGTATTAGTCTGTAGCATTATAGGTATTTCAGTTTCTGGACCTACTCAGGAGCAGAGCGAACGATACTTTCGGCTTTAAATTAATTTACAATTTAATTTGTTTGAACTAATTTTACAAAATGTTTAAATTTTAATGATTTTTTCTTTGAAAATCAATAAACTAATGATTAAATTTTTTTAATTTACTTATAATTTTAAGAAAATTTTTTAAATTAAATTTGATATTTTATTTTTTGTTATGTTCAAAAATAATATTTTTTTTGGAATTTGTTTCTGAAATATCGTTTAATATTCTATAATTTCAATTTTAATCAAAAATAAATTCGTTTGCAAATTTTTAATAATCAATTATTTTAAGCAGGTTTTTTGGTAATGACATGAATTTTCAAAAATCTTCCAATAGACTAGTCAATATCTCTTAATTTTATATAAATTTCAAGTCAAATCATATTTATGCCTAAATGTGATATAAGCATAGTTTTACGTAATCAAAAGTAAAAAATAAAAAGCCTATATTTATTTACCTGAAATTTATAACTTTTAAAGCTAAAAATTAAAGCATTCATTCAAAACTTTTTTAAATATTTTACTTCTATTTGTCAGTTAATCAAAACTCAAATTTTTAAAAATTCAAAAAGTTTATCTTTCAAATTATCATAAATTATAAAATTGAAAATAAAAAATTAGAAGCCTTTTGTTTTCTTTTTTTTTTATTAAATGAAAACATTTTCTTTTTGAAATTAATTTATAAAAATATTAAAATATTAAACAAATATTTGTATTTGCCTCGAAGGCTTCTTTTTGAAAAAAAAACCGAGAAGCTTTTAAATTTTGAATAATTTTGCTTATTTTTTCCCATTTTTAAAAATGATTTTTAAATGTTTGCTACTTGGAGCAAACTTCAAGATTTATGGTAAATAAAATAAAAAACTAATGTGAAACTCAAAATCAAAATTTAACAGTTGGATATTTTAATACCTAAAACTTGAGTATTCGAAATTTTTTCAAGAGATAAGAGTTTTTATTTTTCTGAATAAAAAAATTAAAAATACAACCAGAATTTACTTAGCTAATTTAATTCATTTTTCATTTAAAATACCTTGCTTTCTAATGATAAATAAACTCAAACTGAAAAGTTTTATTATTTCTCTTACTTACGCTAAAACTCCATCAAGTATACTTAAAGCTTTTACTTTTTTAAATCATAGTTTTAAATGTTTATAATTTAATTTATTTAATATAGATTAACAAACATTATTAAAGAAGGATTTCAATTTAAAAACGCTTTAATTTCCTCGGTATTTCGTTAAAGACATTAATACATATTGTATGATGATTAAAACAAGAAGTTAATTACAGTGTAATCTATAATAATTTAAAAAATATTTCTTAAGGATATATAGATTGACTTTCTATAAAAATTAATTTCATAAAATATTTTCAGAAAATATTTAAGTATTTTAGAATTTATATACCAACATATATCTCGTTCCTCGCAAAAAGTTTAGTGTCAAATTAAATATATTACAAAATAATATTACACATTAAAACTTTAAACAAAAAATTTTTGGTGAATCATTACTTTTAAACTTTTTTTTTTAATAAATTTAAGTGTTTTTTACGAAAGGTTAAACAATTTTAAATATTTTTATGGAAAATTGTAGAATTGTCGAGTAGTTTTAAGTCAAATCAATTTAATAATTAAAAATTTAGTTTTTTTATTAAACATAAGAGCAATTTTTCATATCCTACTTTTTGAGATTTTTCGTTTAAAATATTTAAAGTGAAATGTAGAGTTTTTTGCATTCAAAATTTAAAGTCTTTAGTCTTTTTCAATCAAATTCAATAGAAATTAATAATGAAAAAAAAAATTGAAAATATATATTCGATTATGTCCTTAGATGAAAATTCAAGTAAAAAAATTCCCATTTAAATTAAAAGGATTATTAGAGCTGTATGATCAAAACAATATTGTAGAGTTTAACTCAAAAAATAAGATTTTTTGGATCCAAATATTGTTTTAAGTATAAAACATTGATGTAGGTGGTAAAATTGAATTATGAGATTTATATTTTTCTTAAATTTTTCTTACTTAGATGATATAAATTGTTTATTAAGAACTGTGCTATACTTAATAAATAGAAGTCTGAACCAAGTTTTTTTTTTTTTCAATGCAGATTTTTTAAAAAGACCTAGAGTACCAAAAATTAAAGCGAACCAATTTAAAGCGATATTTATGACTTCTTGTAATCTCATGTGTAAAAAAATTTTTATTCCAAATATAATGAAAATAAATAGCGTGACAATTTTGTTTTTAAGTATTATTTTTTAATAGAAAATTTATCGAATTTTTTTTCGGTGCCAGTAAGTAGGGAATTTGAAACACTTTATGCAAATTTTTACATGATTTTTAAAAAGGATCATAAATAAACTAGCTTTTAAAAACTAGATTGTAAAGAGGATTTTTTTAACTTTATAGAAATAGAATTTTAACAAATAGAAATTAGGGCTTCTCGAGATTTTTTTTCGGATTGCAGATAGAATGTGATTAAAGGTTAATTTCTTTTGAAAAACTGTTCAATTTGACAAAGATTTAATTACACTAATCTCTTTAAAAACCTTCTTTTGGTCATATAATTTTCCAATAGTGGTATGATTTCGCTACACAATAGAGCTTAATTTCAAAAAAATATTATTATTAGTCACTAAGCACTCAAGGCAGTTATGATTGCGAAATAATAAGAAAATAATGTAATAAAAAGAAATATATAATTTTTAAAATAAAATTTCTCATGTCAGCTGTTAAAAACTTTAGGAGATTGTTGTTTCACCATACAAAAAAACATTTTCAACAGACATAGAGAAACTTTTCAGTGCACATACTGAAAATCAAAACATACAAAAAAATTTCAACGCACAAAAACTGAATAACATACATATTTCGACCTTAAAACAACAGTCTTTAAAAAAAAAAAAGTTAAATTAGGCCCATCCTGTACCAATAACTAGTCTAATCAAACTTATTAATTGCGGAAAGATTTAAATTGACAAACAATAAAAAATAAATCTTTTACCAGTATAGGTATATACTGGTAAAACCTACCAGTATAGGCTTTTTTGACCATTAGTTATGATGACAAAAAGATCAAGAGTAATAATAATTTTTGCTGTACTCATTTTTTAATTAGCGCCTATAAGCAGTTAAAAAATTAATTTTCGGATGAATATTTTCGTGTTTTTTTTTCTTTATGAAATCCAAAAATTTAAATACTGGTTAACTTAGATTGAATTTATTTTTAAACAATATTTTGCAAACTAACTAATAAATATGTCTTGAGAAATTATGTAAGTTTAATACAGAACTCAAGGATTAATATATTAGAACATTATACTAATTAATTCCTATCAATATT
Source organism: Brachionus calyciflorus (assembly GCA_002922825.1). Classification (NCBI taxonomy): domain Eukaryota; kingdom Metazoa; phylum Rotifera; class Eurotatoria; order Ploima; family Brachionidae; genus Brachionus; species Brachionus calyciflorus. The sequence continues at coordinate 599,673 of NTPY01000620.1, forward strand.
TCTTAAGTAAACACCAAATTTAAAGAAAAATTAAAAAGAGACTCAATCAATAATGCACAATTAAAACTCACAATCTTTTAGATAAATATCGAGAAACAGTTTTAATAACTTAGTTTTTATTTAATTTTAGGAATCGTACGCACTAAGCTTTTAATTTCTAATGATCCAAATGTGTTTAACTTAAATGGAAAATTTTGAAATGTTCATTTTTTATGCGTTTTTTATTTATTTATATTTTACTCAACAACAAAATTTTTGTAATTTTATTATTATTTAAAAAAAAAAGATTTTTCTTATCAGCTTTCAATTTTTTTTTTCAATATTAAAAAAAATATATCTCTAACCCTTAATCATATCAGTTTTTTTCATTCGTTTTTATTTCAAGTTAGCATTAATTTTCATATGATTTAATTTCAAATTTTGAAATAATATTAGATTAATAATTCTTTATGAAATAAAAAGTTAATCAAAACTTATTAAGATTAATCGATTAAAGAGTAAACTTAAATATTTTATGGTTAAGTAAGCAAAAATTAGAATTCTGAAATCAAAGATTATTGGCTTATCTGAAGAGGTATTTTATTAAATTTTAATTGACATTTGCAAAGGCGCAAATGCTCTCTTTATTGTTGGTTATTTAATCTTTTAGAATTGTAAAAAAAAGTTTATCTAATTAAAATGGATCATGATTTTTTTATTTGATTCACCCTGATCAATTGCAATAAATCATTTATCAGTTATTTTTTTTCGTATGATTTAAAAGTCTGTAAGGTAAAATATGATAGAGATAAATTCAACAGGTTTTTGAATCAAAAAAAAATTGTTTTTTTTTTTATATATCTTTCTAGTTCTCTGAAGATTTAAAAACAACTAAAAATCGAGAGTCTAAATTAAAGAAAAATTTGGAAAACAAGTCTGAATATTATAGAGCAAAATGAAAAATTGAACGTATACCAAATTTCAATAAATTTTAATTAATCTTTGCAGAGTTTAGTATGTTTAGCATTCGAATGTCTATCACTATGAAATTAAATACTTTAGGAAGCTTAAATTCAAAAACTCAAAAAAAAACTTGATGAGAATTTTGATGCGTTAATATTAAAGATTCGTTGGGAAGATTTCAAATTTTCAATTTAATCTTTTTATGAGTTTTTAAGCGAAAAATTATGGAAGCTAATTTTTTTAAATACAAATTCTAACAAAATGATGAGTGATGAAAGCATTTTGAATGGCTAGAACGTCGGTGTGGAATCGGTTATTTGTGTTTCTAGGTTGATTTTAGTATTTGAAAAGATGAATATTTTTGTATACATACAGCACTTGCCTAAAAAAGTGGCATTACCATTAACGTTACGTTAACATTCTAAATATTTTTAATTAGCAAAAGAAGTTTTGATTTCTTTAGTCATTGAAAAAAATTTTTGTCTAAAATTATTTTTCCCAGGTAAGTTAACGGTAATGGTTTTAGAAACTTTTTCGTTGCAATTGCTTTATGTCAGATTTAGATGTATTTTGAATAACTCTTTAGATTATTTGAACAATTTAAATAAAATGAATTCGATTTTAATGTGGTAGTTTTTAGAAAAATTCCCAACACTAGGCCCCTTAAAGTTTTCTTTTCACTCGAACTGACCCACCCATTGGCAGAAAAATTCCCTCTATGTCAAAAATATGACTTTTTAAGGACAAGAAAATTTCAACATTTTAAGAATCGAATATAACAAAAAGGAAAAGATTTTAAGAAAAAAATGACAAAAAATGAATTTTTTTAAAGGTAAATTACGGCCACCCTCCTACATTTCAGACCTTTATTTAGTATGAAAGAAGAGATAGAAACAGAGGTTCTCTTTAAGGAAAAATACTCACCAACCCTCGGTCTCGTGTGACAGATTTTTTTAAAAATTATCCCATGCTTTGAGTAAAATAAATGACGTCAAAATAAAAAATTAAGTAGTTTTCTAATAAGTTACTTTTATGGATTTACAAAACTATAAAGTGTCAAAAGTTTACAAAGAAAAACTTGTAAAAAATTAAAAATCTTAAGTTTTAAAAATACTGAGAAAAAAATCCTGTTTTTTAAGACTTACTAATTTCCAGAATAAAAATTTTAATTTTAAATCTTTTTCCACAAAGAATAACCTTAAATTTATTTATGCAATTTTTTATTATAAAAACTATAGAAATATGACTTAGTTTTTTTTTTTATTTAAAAATGCCCGTTTTTCATACAAAAACAATCGAATCTATACTTGAGCCTGTAGCCCAACAAGTAAAAAATTTATTTGTCGAGAAAATATTCACAAAATTTTAGAATTTTTTTTGCTTTGTTAGATTTCAAAGCTTGTCATATTACATGATGACGCTGATAACGGTAATTTAATGCCCGATTTAAGTCTACCAGTCCAAGTCGTTCAACAAGCAGCTGATAACTTAATTAGAGTAGGTCATGAAACATGTACTAATAGTGATGATTCTTTATTAAAAAGAGAACTTCCCTTAGCACTCATTAGAGTTGAAGAAGCATGTAAATCCTTGCAAGAAGCTTCGGTAACTCTTAAATCTGATCCTAAATCGCCTTTTGGTAAACGAAAATTAATAGAAGGAGAAAGAGGAATTTTACAAGGAGTTTCGGCAATTTTGCTTTCTTTTGACGAGTCTGAGGTACGAAAAATTGTACATCTATGTAAACAAGTTATTGAATATTTATTCATTACAGAGTTAATTGAAAAAATGGATGATCTAGTCACTTATGTCAAGGTAAGTTTTACGAAAAGAATAATTTGATTTTCTTCTAATTTTTTTCAATTCTGCTAAAATTAGAATTTGACGCCAGTTTTAACTCGAATGACTAGAGAGGTTGATGCTCGAGAGAAAGAATTAACCCATCAAGAACACAGAAATAAACTTGTTCAGCATTTAGAACAGGTTAAATCGTTAACGCCATCGTTTATATCATCTATTAAAATATATTTACTAACGTTGGCTTCTTTTCAACAAAACGATTCACAAGAAAAACAAGTTTTATTTTGTATACAGGACACCAAAGATTTTTTAATTAAACGAATCAATTATGAAATAAAGGAAATAATTCGAATTTTACAATTAACCTCATACGATGAAGATGAATGGGCAACAGATGACTTTACATTTTTAAGGCAAAAATTAGTAAGTAAAAAAAACAAAATATTTTTATTATTATTTTCTATAAGATTTAAATTAAAGAATAGTTTTGAGGTTAAATTAAAACCTGCTTTAAATTGGTTAAATGATGAAAACACAATCAATGATAGTTCGGGAGAAAAATTTCTTAGAGGAGCAATTGATGAATCTGTTTTAATAGCTAATAAAATGGAGCATCCGTTTAGTGAAAAAATTTTAAATTCAGTCGAAACTTCAAAAGATCTCTTACAAGATATTTCAACTTTAATTCATGAAGAAAAAGTAAATTTTTTTGTTGAAACAATTAGTCTATCCCAATCTTAATTTGCTTTATTTTCGTTTCAAACTTTTACCATTTGTTTTATATCTTAAAGTTTTAATCAATTTTTAAAACATCTAAATATTAAATCATATAACTATTTTCAAATTAAATTATTAGGCTAAAGATGTCTTAAATTTTCAATTTGCTTTCTAAATTGAGATTTTATATTAAGCGGAATATAAATCTGTTTAAAAATTTTCAAAAAAAAATTAAAAAAATTTCTTTTTTCATGCTCATTACCATATTTACTCGATATTAAGAATATACCGGCACATCAAACAAATTCTTCTAATCGAGTGATTTTTTTTTCTAAAAATAACTCAAATAAAATTGAAATATTCCTCTATTTGAGAAAATTTTAAAAAAATTATAAAATAAAATTTTGTTTATTGAACAAATTTTATTGGTACAAAAATAAATATTTTAAAAAAGACGGGTGTGTGTTTATTTGGGCATTGAAAAAATTTGCATAATTATGAATATTATTTGAGTTAAAAAAAAAAGAAAAATTAACTCGAATTGAGTCTTTTTTTTGTCTAAGTTTTATTCAATTAGAAGAAAAAAAATTTAATTCGAATTATTCTTAATTTCGAGTAAATACGGTAAAATGTTCTTTTTGTTCCAAATGATGTAAATATTTTTTCTTGATTAGTTTAAAAAAAGCTAGTTCTGTTATAAATAAATTTTAGTTTTAATTTTTTGGATAATTAAGGCGCGAAACTGCATTAAGAACGCGATTTAAATGTAGTTTCTTAGAACTTAAAAGCATAAATTTCTCATATTTATATTTGTATTTGTATTTCTAATATTTGTCAAAAAAAAAATTTATCAGATTTTAATTCTTCTTTAATCACTGAAATTTTAAGTTCAACGATATTTTGATTTAATATAGTCTGCTAATTTAATTTTTTTCTAAAGCGAAATTCAAACTTAGCAAAAAAGACTAGTGAAATATTAAAAAATGAATTAGTAAGCCTGCATGAGATTTTAATTCAATCAATAAACTCAATAAGCCATGTATGCACTAAGCCATCGCCTACTTTATCCGGTAAATTTGAGCAAGCAGCTAAATGGTTAAGCAATCCGAGTTTAAATGATAATGGTTTGGGTGAAACAGCAGCTCAATCGATTATTGGTGAAGCTATAAAAATTCTACAAAATGAACCAAATTGTGAAATACGCCAAGATTTAGAGAAATTAATTCACCAGTCTGAATATTTAATGGACGAATTCCGCAATCTAAAAAATGATATCAAAGTAGATCGTCTGATTTTTCAAAACGCGACAAAAAAAGCTCAAGAATCTTTGAACATTTTGGTAAAAAAAATTAATAGATATTACATTCAAAAAGTGGCCGACGATTTTTTAGATATTAATGAACCTTTAAAAAAGCTATCAGACATAGTAATTAACTCAAAAGGTTTGCTAACAAAAAAATATTGAAAAGCAGTTTTTTTTTCTTTTATTAAATTGGCCATTTTAAGGTAAAGATAATGTTTATGATAAATATAATGAGCGTTCAATTGATTTCTTGAACCATAGTCAGAAGCTTTGCGATACTGCAAAGGAAATTGCTTTGTCGACAAGTCAAGTAAAAAATAAACAAACAATCGAACTGATAAACGAACTTACGAAAAGGGTATTTTAACTAAATTTAAAAGAAAAGTTTGTTGTAAACGAAAAAAATTACCGAAGTCTTTATTTTAAAAAATATTAGTCATACGGAATAATATGTAGTATTCATAATATAAATTAAGTTCAACTAATACTAATGCCAAAATAAAAAAATATATATTTGTTTTTTTGATAGTTTTTCTGTAATGAAGAGCGCTTGGTATTAATAAAACATTCTTACCAACTGTTTTTTAAACTCATAAAACTCTTGATGACTTAGAAAACTCAACGCAATTGAGCTCTGCTTAACTATTTTTACAGATTTTCATGTTCTAGAATTTCAAAAAGCTATTTTAAACTTTAATTAATGCTCAAAGGACCAACTTAGTTTTTCTTAAGTAAATTTATTACGGTAAACACTTTCTCATAATTACATGTAACACTTACGGTTGTTTGGATACAATTATTGAATTTTTTGGCCTACAATTAGATAATAACCCAAAACTTTTCTTTAGTAAAAAACATTCAATTGTTGATTGTTTAATGCAATCGAATTCTTTAAAAACCTATTTTGTAAATCTTAATCGATACAACAAACTTAAAAAAAAGCTAATTCTAATAAAAATCCAAAAACAGATTGTCGAATTAGGTCCTCAAGTAGTGAATACAGGTTTTTTAGCTTTAAAGTTTACGGATAATAAAAGTTGTTTAGAAAACTTTGAGCTAATGCAGCAACAATGGCAAATAAATGTACAAAAACTTCAAAAATTAATCGATGAGATAATTGATTGTGAATCGTTTATAATAGCTTGTGAAAAGTCAATAATTAAAGAGACCTATCAAACTCAAGCAGCTGTTTTGGAAAAAAATAGTTCCGCAATTGTGACTAATGCTTTGAATATTGTCCGTAGAACCAATCGAATAATAGAAATAGCTGGACAAGAAGCTGAAAATTCAGAGGATTCTTTTTATGTCGAAAAAATATTAATTGCTAACGATAATCTAAAAAAAACACTTCCAGTCTTAATTCAAAGTGCTAAATTTTTAGCTATTGAACCAAGTAATAAAGAAAACTACTTAGTTTGGGCATCTTCAAATGAAAAAGTAGGATTTTTGACTCTTGTTTTTTAAATTTTGAAGTAATTTAAATACACTTTTTTTTTAAAAAGCTAATTGATGCGATTTCTAATGTAAGAGAATCCGTGTCGAATCAAGATCTAACTAGCAATAGATCTTCTTTACCAAATGAAGACGACTTGGATTTTGAATTATCAAACTTAGAAAATTTAAAAATTGATGAGGATATGCATTCAAACGGCTATATTATGCCAAAATATAGAGCTATACCTGTTTCGAGGCCGACGCCACTTCCAGATTTAATTGAAGAAAATGAGAATGAATTTCCCGAGCCTCAAAACAACCAGCCCATCTTAGTAATCAATATTTATATTTATTTTAAAAAATGCTATTTCTTAAATTTCTTTTTTAAGTTGGCTGCTCATGATTTACACTATAACATAAATCAATGGTATAGTACAGACAATGATATGATTGCAGTTGCTAAGAGAATAACGTTTTTGATGGCAAGGCTTAGTGAATTAGTTCGTGCAGAAAATGGAACAAAAAAAGATTTGATTGCAACTGCTAAGCAATTAGCTGATGAATCGCAAGAAATTTGTCGAATAGCTCGTTTATTGGCAAATGATTGTACTGATAAGAGAATGAAAATGGTAAAGAATATAAATATGCCTTTAAAAAAAAATAGCGTTAAATTATTTTTTTTAGAGTTTACTCCAAGTGTGTGATAGAATTCCAACTATAGGGACTCAATTAAAAATATTGTCAACTGTAAAAGCCACAATGTTAGGGGTACAAGGTAATTTTAAACTAAATATCTGACAAGAGTTGAAATTATATTCAAAATTTTTATGAAAAATAAATTTTTTTTTAAGGTTCTAAAGAAGATGAAGAAGCCACTGAAATGTTGATTGTGAATGCGCAAAATTTAAATGCAAGTGTAAAGGCTACGGTTAGAGCAGCTAAGTCCGCTTCAATTAAATTAAGGCCAGATTCTAATCTTAAAATGAAATGGATAAGAAAAAAATCATTTGGTTTCAACTACATAAATAGATTTTAATTTAATTGTAAAAAGAAAAAATGTAATTTATATTCAATATTTTTTAATTAATTAATAAACAGCAATATAAAATTTCTCCTTTTGTATAACATGGGACGACTGAAAAAATCTTAGCCATCTTAAAAGATTTATGTACCATTTCGATCACATTCTCTCTGAATAAAATTAATCAGTTAAAGATACAAAACTTTTAATTTTTCTTTTTGGAAAATTTTTTAGTTAAATTTTAATTAACAAGGTTTTTTAGTAGAGATCATATTTTTTTTTTATAAAACTCGGTATTTTAATTTAAAAAAAAAGAAATTTGATAGGAATTAAATTAGTGGTTTTTATTAGTAAGCGTTTTAAAGTTTTAAATCAATGTTTTTTTCTCAAAAGTGTCAGATTTTTAATTGCCACTGGAACAACGATCAATTTAACTGATGAACCTTTAAAAATCTTGATCGAGCAAAAATTAATTTAGTTCCAACAAAGACAAACGTCTATGGCTATGGCTCTAAATAAGCACCCAAAATCTTTGAAAAATTTTCAACTTTTATAGTAGTAGTATTTTAAAACTGAAACCTGAGAAGCTCCCAAGTAGAGCCCTATAAGGCTATAGCAGTCGCTTCAATATTATTCAATAACCTAGCTTCGCTTTGAAACTGTTTAGATTCTTTGCTTCTATAACTTCTTTAGGCAGCTGATTCCATACGTTTACAATCCTGTTTGTAACACGAATTTGAAATCCGTTTTTTATTTTGAGGTTTACTTTTTTAAATAAGAATTAAATATGATTTTAAAATACCGTTATCATATCTCCACGATAAACAATTGAAAACTTATAATTGATGCACCTGAAAAAGTATTCAGGTATGATTTTTTCTGGTAAAGATATCAAGCCACATCAAGCATAAATTGATCACATTAAAAATGTTAGACCTTCAAAAACTGACAATAATGTTCGAAGCCTTCTTGATCTAGCAACCTTTAATGCTCGTTTTATTGCCGATTAAGCCACAATTACTGGACCATTATGGAATTAAACCAGTTGCGCTGGAATTGATTTGTTCATCAACAATCACTTGACAATTAAAAATTCTATTATTTAGAAAACCTTAGTGTACCTTTGAACTGACTTTTATACAGTTTTAATAGGAGATGCCGCCCTGTCCTGTCCTGTGAAGTCCTGTCGGTCTTGCTGGAATTTGTATACAAGCAAACCCTAAAAATAGACAAGAAAAAATATAATTTCAAATTCAAGTCCACTTCTTAGTGACGTTGAACGTACTAGTTTAGGACTTGTCAGAATCATTGGGGCGAATGCGACTTGACTCTAGCCGTAGTCTGATGAAAATTTCTTCGTGACTCACAACTCTGATTCTGAGTCATTTCCAAGTCTTTGAATTGGAAAATTTTTTTTTTAAAAATACAAAAATTTATTGAACTGTACCAAATTTCAATATAGTTTAGAGAAATTCTTTTTTTTGTCAAAAAAAGGAAAAATTATTAAGAATAAGTTATTCGAAAACAACAAAACAAAGTGATGATGATGGCTTCACTGTTGTAGGTTCAAAAAAGAGGAACTTTTAGCAAAAACAAAAAACAAAAAACAACTGGCTGTGCGATTTCTGACATCAGAAATTTAAGAGCCGTTAGCAAACCATATCATTATTATGTTGGACAATGGTGCATGAACACTAGTCCTGATATTTTAAGAAAACATATCAACAAATTTTCTAAAGTTATTGATATAGTTGAGCTCAGTACTCATTTAGAAAAAAGATATTTCAGATCATTCAAAGTGACAGTTGAGTCGTTTTGTGCAGAATCAATGTTTAATCCAGTTAACTGGCCTGGTGGTATTAAAGTAGTGAGATGGTATAACAGGGTCAAAAAGGACGAAGAAAAAATAAATATTAATAAAATTGTCACATCAAGTAAAAGCTTATTGGAAAACCAAGAAGCTGAATTAGGTTCAAATGGTCATGTTAGCAATGAAAGTGAACCAGCTGATGTAAGTCATTTTGAAGAGGAAGACGAAATTGATGGTAACGAAGAGTCTCATGTTGAAGATCAAGATGTTGACGACGAAGAAATGGGTTCGAATGGTGATGTACCAAATGATGGTACAAACAACGAATAGAGTTGAAAAGACTCGGTAAATTAAATGGTAAATTTCAATTATGATTAGCTTAGCAACATACAATTGTAATAATTTTAAATCGAATTTTAGTACAGTTCAGAAGCTCCTGGAATCAAATGACATAATTTTTACTGTTGAACATTGGCTAGCTCAGGAATTATTTAAACTTTATTGACACTCAAAATTTTAATATAATGTTTCAAAGTGATTTTAGTTAAACAGAAAAGAAAAAAGTACGTCCGTTCGGCGGGAAAGCGTGGTTTATTAAAAAACATATGAAAGTCGTATCCTGTTTTGACTTAAGCGAAAATATTCATGTTGTATCAATTGAATTAAACGAAAGTAAAAGCTTTCAAATTTATGGTATATGGTTAAATTTGATGACAATTCAAATGAGTCGTATGAATTTTTTAAATCGGAATTCTTGAGAATTAAATGAAATCGGGATAGAAATCTACCATTTTTAATAATCGGAGATTGGAATGCTGACTTAAGCCGTGAAAAACGATTTGATAAACTCTTCAAAGAATTCATTCTAAAAAACAATTTACAAATTTCAGATTTTTTGGATTCAAAATACACTGGCTTTACTTACAGGAATGGTTCATATAGGGCAGTGATCACTTACCGGTCACAGTAAGAATTAAAATCAACTCTTAGTTAGAAGAAAAGGAATTAGAGCACAATTTTTATCATCGCTTCAATTGAGAGTCAGATGATTTTATTCAATTTTAAAACAAGTTTGCAGATCAATACTTTGAAGATTTTGATCGAATTTTAGAAAATGAGACTACGCAAGAAAATATTGATAAATGCTTTCAAAATATTTGTAAATTTCTTCTTAAATCGGCGAGAGACGCTGAAAAATATATAAATAAGAACTCCAGTCCAACAATAACTAATTTATTTTTTTTCTAATTTTTAGTACCAAAAATTTTTTAAATTTAATTCCAATTTTTTATTTTTTTTTCTGGAGTTTGTCCGGTACTATAATACCAAACTCAAAAATTAAACCGTGTTTTAAAAATCAAAAATTAATCTAAAAATACGTACTAAGAATAAATTTTTTATTTTTGATTCGAAATCAAAAATCGAGTTTTTACATGGAAAGGATGGTACACGGACAATATTAAAAAATCAATTTTAAATACGTGGACTAATTAACGAGAATTTACGGTAACATTCTCAACCGGCTAAGTTCCAAGTAATTTAAATGTTTCTATTTTTACTCCAATACTTAAAGGAAAAAATAATTGTAGTGAACCACGAGATTTTATGCTGATCTCAGTATCATCATGCTTCGCTTCAATTCTGGAACACATAATACAGCAAAATATTGACATTAGAAGTAAAATACATTCAAACCAGTTTAGATATAAAAATAGAACTTCATGTTAGCATGCCTATTTTATGGTGAATGAAACTCAATTTTATAATGTTAACAAATCTAGCGTCTATATGGCGAGTCTTGATGCTCAAAAAGCATTCTACAAACTATGGAGGTTTGGCCTATTTTTTAAACTTTCAAAATCAATTCCAAACATTTTTTGGAGAGCATTTTTTAATTATTATAAAGTTTCAGATATTGTTATTAAGTTCGGTGGCGCAAAATCAGTTCCGTTTAGAATAAATGATGGTCTTAAACAAGGTGGTTTCTTATCTTCATAACTCTTTAATTTTTATATAAATGATCTGATTCAAAACTGTAAAAATCTAAAAACTGGATGTCGACTTGGAGATTTTAACTCATCTATTATCTCATATTGTGTTGATATTGTTTTACTTAGTCCAACGAGATCAGTTTTACAAAGCTAATTCGATAAATGCAGTGAGTATAATCTGGAGAATAAACTTAAATCCTAAGAAATCGATAGTAATGTGTCTTAAACACTGAAGCGGCAAAGAGTCTTGTAATGATTTTTTTTAAATGAATCAAAAATTAGACTTGCTGATGAAAGCGTCTATCTTGGTCCTTCGATTGGAAGTCATAAATACCAAGAGAATTATTGGAATGAAAAGAACAAGAAGGGACAAAAATCATCAACTCTCTTAATGGAATTTGGTGCCGAGCATTTGGTCTTGAACCTTTTACATTAGCTAAAATCTATGGAATTTATTGTCAACCTATTTTTAATTATGGTTTAGAAATGTGTCACATCAAGAAATCAAAACTTAAGGAATACGATAGACTCCAGGCCTGTCTTTTTTAACGAAACATAGGTTTATCGAAATATGCTAGGAACACAGCACTTCTAGCGTCCTTTCGAATCAATCCAATTTCTAAACTCTATTATAAATTTAAGATCCTTTTTTATTATCAAATTAAAAATTTGAGTCCAGTTTCAGGAGTATTCGATTTCTTGAAAAATCATTACAAAACTTCGAAATGTCCAGATCGCTCATTTATTAAACAACTTAAAGATACGACTAAAATTATTGGCAAAGAACTAGAAGAATCTAATGCTAAAGATTGCCTTGAAGCTTTGGATGATGCGTTTCTAAAGAAAATAACGTTTAGGGACAAAGATTAGCTCTTTAGAAAAATTAGAAATTTATGTCATTTGATATCAAATGATCAAGACAATTGTACATTTTATAAATTTATATTGTTTAAAGTTCTTAATGAAGCATCTAGCTGAATATTTTGTTTTTTATTAATTCATTTTAATTTTTTTCTTATATTTTCTTATGTAATTTTTTATTGGGTCTACCAAGGACCCACGATGAAAAAACTGTTACCCACAAATAAAAAACTGTAACCCACAACGAAGAAATTTTCGCCACAAAAATCAATTTTAACAAGACGAAAACTTTATTACACAATTTTCAAAACTTTTTTTCACAATTTTTTTTATCATTGATAAAACTTATTAGCACAAAAACATACTAGCTTTTGAACAGAACTTTTTCAAGTTACAAATCATTTTTAAACACAAAAAAATATTTTATTAAATTTAAATTATCCCTACCGATATTCCTATGGTTTTTGGAAATCAAAAAAAGAACCTTAACCTAGAGTAATGGTATTAAAATTATCGGAGTCAATGTTTTGTTGGTCAAATTTTGAAAAAATTGGCAAAAATTTTAAAATAGGTTTAGACTAGAAAATTTGATATCTTTAAATTAATTATTTTATTTTAAAAAGATTCTAAAATAATTCAAATTAACTTTTTAAAATTTGTATTTTTCAGTTTTGTTTTTCGAAAATAAATAATTCCTTATTAACACAAAAAAATTGTGCTGAACAGTCATTTGTGTTTAAAAGTTTCACTTTTGTGGGTAACAGTATATCATTTGTGGGTAACAGATTTTCCATTTATCATTTATCTCTTTTTTATTTAATTTTGTTATCGTTTTTTTGTAATAAAATCGCCAATGTGGCGTAGCTTTTCATATAATAAATAAATAAAATAAAATAAAAATATATAAATATATACATTAAACTTTTGCTCATCTGACCGAAATGGAGTAAAATTAACTTGACAAAAGTAAATATTGATAAAAAAAGGTTGACAAATTCAAATAACTTTATAGTTTGATTGTAATCCTTTTTTGACAGTAATTAAAAAATTGTTGTCAAAGTCAAAGTCTGACTGTATTTGAAAAAAAAGAGTTTAAAGAGGTTGTGCATATTTCCAGCAAAAGTTCGCTCCAAAGGAAAACTTGAAAAATTTGTTTTTTCACAAATTTTAAATTTAATTATTAAAATACAGCCGAAAATTTGTCTGGTAAATTTTTCCCTGATTATCAAGCCTTTAAGTTTAATTATACCTTTCAAAGGTTAACTTTTAGCTCTCATAAAAATTATAATTTGGTTAAACCATTTGTTGTAACAGCATCAAATGGCTATATTATTGATATTTTAGGCTTACATGAGGCAAATTTGAATAAAAACACGAGAAGTTAAAACTTTTTAACAATTTCTATCTCATAATTTCGAAATAGAATAGAATTTACTCTATTTAGCCCCCTATAAGTAATAAACATAATTTGAGTTTAATTTCAACTAATGAATTGATTAATTTACATCATTCGTTTGAACGTTCAGTGCCTTTTCTTAAACTATTTTTTAATGAATCAAAATTATTTGAGCTAAATATAATTTGTATCGTTTGCAAACACTTTTGATAAATAATGATGTACACAATTTTGAAAGTAGATTTGTTGTCTAATATAAGTGAGAGTCAGTTACTTTAAAAAAGGTGGGTCAATGTAGGACTTCTTTATGACAATCGAAAATATTTAAACGTGAATCATGTTTTTAGTCAGAAAATTATCTAATATTATCTGATGGTAATTTGACAGATATAATTTTGGTTTGATTAAATAATTTTAAAAAAAATTGAAAATTAAATCATTTTTATTATTAGAAAAAAAAAATACTTTAAATTTATAAATAATCAATTGATTTAAAAATTGAATTCTAAATAAAAAAAAAATTATTAAAAATAACTTTATAATTTGGTTTAAATAAGTGAATTACACAATTTAGATTTTTTTTTAAAAAAAAGTCATTAAATATATATGGATTTATACAAGACGTATCTTTTAAAATTAATTTAGAAAAAAAAAAAATATTTTTTGTATATTTTGAGTATTTTTTTTAGAAATTTAATCCAAGTCGTTTAAGAGCCAATAAGGCGTTAACCGCTTTCTAAAATTAATAAAAAAAATTAAAAAATGCTAATATTTCAAATTTATAAAGCAAATTTTTTACCTGCCATCTGCGTCGAATAACAAAACGTCGTAAATTTTTAGTATTTATAATCTTATCATCTGGTAAAGGTTGGGCTGTCGGAGTTATTGATTTATTGAGCCATGGATGGTTTAAACTCTGACTTGCTAACATGCGTTTACTTTAAATAAATAATGATTAAAATTTAAAAAGTTAATTATATGTTCGAAAATATCTCACTTCAAATCTTTAACTAATAATTTATTGATAAAATCCTTAGCTTCATCAGATATATCAACAAATGATTCATCGTCAAAATCAAATTCAGCCCGTGTTATATTATTATACGTTTCACAGTCATTATCGCCCATAAACGGTGATAATCCTGATAGCCTATAAAATTTAATTTATTAAAATAATATTAAAATTACATGTATTATATTTGAGTACTCACAAAACATAACATATAACTCCCACACTCCACATGTCAGTTCCGTAACCAATTTTATCATACGAAACTACTTCTGGAGCTACGAATTCAGGTGTACCAAATAAAACTTTAAGTGCCTGAGCAGGGTTAAATCGTCTAGCTAATCCAAAGTCTATAATTTTTAGCCTGTGACCATCTTTTGATAAACATAATATATTCTCTGGCTATAAAAAATAAAATTTTACTTTTAAAACCAAGAAAAGATTCTAGAATTCATTGAATGTCTCCAATAATTTAATTATTAGTTATTAATTTTTATTTATTTTTAAAAAATTATTAAATTTGGATAAAAGACCTTTTAAAACTTCATATAGAACCAAATCCCGATAATTACTAAAAAGGAATTTTTAGAATTTATCTAGTTTTGACATTTAAAACGATAAATTTTGATCTTTAAGTTAGAGAAAAATAATTTAAATAATATAAACTTTGGAAAAAGGAAATATACAGCGGGTTTCCTTTTCATAAAAATTAATATTAATAACAATTAAATGATATACTCAAAATATACAAAAAGTCTATTTTGGAAATTGATTTCATCCAAAGCAGACTAGTTACTAATCTACTTCAAGAAGCTTTTTATACACAATAAATACGAATTAACTTCAAAATAAAAAAATCCGAGTCTCTAACTTTTAAAACGAAAACTATTGTTAATTAATTGAACGAAACAATAGGCAAAATGTAAAAAAGACTCTTTCAAAAGAAGATGATCATAAATTGGATACCAGTTTCATGTGGTTTAAATTTTACAAAATAGCATTAATTTTGATTAAAAAGAGCTTGGAATTATTGACTTAAATTCTGGTTTTCTATTCATTATTATTTTATTTTTTATTGAACAAGATATGATTGCTAAAAATGTTATGAAACATCAAAATACAGTCAAACCTTGTTAATCCGAATACATGGATAAAAAACTACTTTTTTCTAAAGAGCATTTTATTGGAAAATTTAAAAAATTTTTGATCTTAATTTTTTCAATTTTTCCTTTTTCTAGAATTAGGAATATTATTTTTAATTAAAAAATAAATATACTTCGTTATAATCTAATCGGAACATTAGAGCATAGAAAAATTCCTTAATTTCAAAATTTAACTTACTTTTAGATCTAAATGAAGTATATTCGATTTGTGCATAAAATTGAGTCCTTCACATATTTGAAGAATGTACAATTCGCAAAGTCGTTCGGTAAGAATAAAATTATCATCAATAACTCTTTCGAATAACTCTCCACCATTTATACTTTATGGTAAAAAAATTAATTTTTAAAAAAATATTTTCTTTTGTTTTAAATAAAAATACAAACAGTTCTAGAATAAGACACATTTGTTTTTTGCTGGGATTTTCATAAACATCATAAAGCTGAATTAGCCTGGGATGCTGTAACGATTTCATTATTTCTATCTCATTATAAACATCCTTTCTCTCTTGTTCTTTTATTATTGAAACAAATTTAGCTGCTAATAATCGACCTGTTGCTTTTTCTTTACAACGCTTAACCTCGCCGAATTTCCCCCTTTTAAAAAAAGCACCTATAGTATTTTTTATTATTGAACTTCAAAAAAATTCTTTGATACCTTCCGAGAAATTCGAGCATTTCGAATTCATCAGTTACCCATTTTTCTTTTCTAATTGTTATCTGTCGACATTCAAATGCAGGTTCGCTATCTAAGTTTAAATTAGTTTTAAAAAAAAACTTAGAAAAATATTGTCTAATTTTAATATACCTGGCTCAAGTTCTATTCTTCTGCCCATGGCATCACTGTTCATTATACACGTATTGCATTAGTAATATTCAAAAAAATAATTTTCAAATTTTAGGTCTAAAATTTCTAGAGAAATTATTTATTGTTTTAAACGACAGTGAAAATTTTCAAATTTTTTGAAAGTCTTATCAGTCTTATTTTGCACTTTACTTAGTGATTAAACTATTTTGAAAAAAAAATAAAATTTTTTTTTCCAAAGTTTAAGAACATAAGAGCGAGAGTGAGAGCTAGAGGCTGTGTATTTTAGTTTTTTTTTTTTCAAAAGAGATTAAACAAATAATTTTGATAATAGAAAAAAAAAACTAACAATAAAGAAAATTAATAATTTCTAATCATTACAAGGATTCAAGTTGCAACGAATGAAAGTTTAGAATTTAAGTTAGTAAGTTGGTGTTCTACGCAATTAAATAATTTATTTTAATTAATTCTATTCTAATTTCAAGGGTATTGCTCTCTACCATAAAATTTATAATTTATTTATCCTTATCGTCATTGCAAGTTATCTTTTTCCTATTTAGAAACTGCATCATCATTTGTTATTACATAACTAAAATAACCAACCTATTCACTCTATCTATCTATCTTTTTATTTTCTTTGTTATATTTAAACTTAAACTCGTTTTTTTTTTTAATGAAAAATATAATTTATCCTTAAGATGAAAAAATAGAATTTTAAGATATGGCAAACTATAAGTTTCTATTTGCATTCCTTCTTTTTACTTTTACTTTTATGTTTATCATTATCTTTTAGAAGTAAATCCAGCTTTTTTTCTTGAATATTAAATGCAAAATTTTGAAATAGATCGATTTAGTATTGATTATCTATTTATCATAATATATAAAATTTTAAACAACTTCCAAGTTTAACTTCTTTAATTTATTTTTTTGTGTTACTTGAGTTATTGGATCCTACAATTACAACTTGAAAAGAAAATAGATTTGAAAATCTAAATTGAAAGCGTTAAAAAAAATAAAAGAATTTCTGCTCTTTTTTTTTTTTTAAATATTTTTGCTTAGGTTTTTGGTTTTTTTTTCAATATTTGAAGAGAAAAAAAAATAAAGAAAAAACACCATTGCCGTCATAGAGAAACTTAAGTTTATTTATTTTCATTTATAGGATCTCATGCAATTTTGGCTTTTGGAGTATTTCGAACTATATAATAAATAACAATTAAATCATTAGGTAGATAAGAAATTTGATATTCTATATAAATTTATCTTAAAAAAAAATTAGTTGCCTGAATAAACCTTGGAATAAACAATTTATTGTTTTATAAATATTTTCTATTACGCATTTATTAGCTATTTCCAAAAAGTTTTAATGCTCAATAATTTGTTAAAAGCCAATTTTTTTTAGTTAATAATTATTTGCCTTTTAATTTATCTCACTTGAATGAAATCCAGAGTAAGATAAATCGAAATTACAAATTAATAAACACTCAAAATTTTTTAAAAAATTTAATTTTTTTATAACAGCACTACTCCCGAATTAACGCCGTTCGTAGACGTTTCCGTACTCAAAAAAAATAACCGGTAGGGAGCAGAGCAGCCCTGATCCCAAATATTAAGAATATAATTATTAAAAAATTTGATATTACATAATTTCTTTCAAACAAATGCATGAATTATAAATCAAATTTTTAAGAATAAATGCGCCTAAAAAAGCTATTTTTAAAGCGATGGGCTATTGCTAAAATTAAGTTGAGCTTAATTAATTTGTCGAAAGGCTAAGCGTTTTGTAAACACTTCCTATAAAATTAAATTTTTTTGATTAATTTCTGTTCAAATTAATTGACGAAGATTCATTTTGAACATTCATGGATACACATGAGTAATTTTGAAAATCATGAAATTACTTTAAATTTTGTGAAAAGCTATGAAAATGAACATTAACAGCCATTCATGTGTAAAAAGGAAGTGTACCGTATACGCTTGTTCATTATTGCGCAACTATACCCAAACATCGCCGTATAGTTAAATGTAACTATAACCGCCTAGAGGGTCATTTTTTAAAAGATATAATTACAGTAATTGTAACTGAAATTATAAAATATTTTAATTAAAAAAAATTAATGTTCAAAACAACTGAATGTTTTATAGAAATAACGTAATTGCTCGATTTTAACGACATGTCGTTATAAATATAACGACATGTCGCTAAATATCGAACACTGGTTTTCAAAATGACATAACGACATGTCGTTAAAGTCGAAAAAGGCCTTTTTTTGAAGTTTTTTAAA
>NTPY01000620.1:618465-654113 GCA_002922825.1 Brachionus calyciflorus
ACCGACATGTCGCTAAATCGAGTATTCGAGTTTAACGACATGTCATTAAAGGTTAACGACATGTCGTTAAAGTCAGCACAAAATTTTTTAAAAAACTTCAAAAAAAGGCCTTTTTCGACTTTAACGACATGTCGTTATGCCATTTTGAAAACCAGTGTTCGATATTTAGCGACATGTCGTTAGAGTTGGGTATTCGGGTTTAACGGCAAGTCGCTAAAATCGAGCAATTACGTTATTAAAAAAAAAGTTCTATCTTCTAATTTTAAGGAAAAAGTTCTTGTAGAGTTTTCTTAATATGTCTTAATAATTTTCTCTATATTAAGAAATACATAAGAAGTTTTAGGAGGGGCAGTTTACGGGAAAGAGGTACTCATAGAGGAAGTCTTTGTACAAGCAGAAGCGAACAAGAGAAGAAAATAATTTTCATAATGCTTTTGACTATTGTTGCGCAATTATACCAAAACATCGCCTTATAGTTACATGTAACTAAACCTATTAAAAAATACCCTCTATTCGGTTAGTATTGCATGCAATTATACACAAACGACCGTAAGTATTACATGTAATTA
This sequence comes from Brachionus calyciflorus, assembly GCA_002922825.1. Classification (NCBI taxonomy): domain Eukaryota; kingdom Metazoa; phylum Rotifera; class Eurotatoria; order Ploima; family Brachionidae; genus Brachionus; species Brachionus calyciflorus. The sequence goes on from NTPY01000620.1 coordinate 619,035, forward strand.
TGAGCAAGCGTTTACGGTATGTTTATTTTTGAGTATTATTTTTGAAAAGAGGAAGATTTTCCAATTAACTGAGTTAAAGTAAATTAGGAGTTATTAAATTATTTGCTTAAATAAATTATCAAGATTGTTGATGAGAGAAACAATAAAATTTGAAATTTTAAACACTAACCCAAATTTAAATTCGTGTTTTAAAAAAAGATTAAAAAAAAAGCAAATAATCTTCATGTTAATATTGAAGATAAAAGTGTTAAAGGCTTAAAATGATAAGAATTTTTTTTTAAAATCATAATATCTATAAAATAACTAAACTATTTATTAAGTAAATTTTCGATAAATAATTTCATTAGGGTTAAGAGTAGTGTTTTTCCTCAAAATTGAAAAAGCAATTGAAAATAATTCTGAGTAATTTAAGCCATTTGTTGAGTATTGTTAATTGAAGGTTTTTAGCGGATAAAAGATGAACGATAATTTTTTTTCTTTAATTTCTTTAGAGGACAGGGTCGCTAAAAATTTACCAGAGTCATTATATCGAAAAAAGAATTAAAAGGAGCTAACAATTTTCATTTGAATGTTAAATTTTTGTTTTTATTTTTCCTCTAAAAATAAATAGCATAAATAACGTTATGCTTTTCGGTCATAGAACCTAAAATAATTTGAAGAAGGTTCATTGGGTTTTTAGGATTAATTCGGGATTAATTTATTAAAATTGTAAAACTTTAATATAAAAAAAAATTAGATCGAAATCTTAAAATTTTTATTTAATATAAAAAAAAGCGTTTTATTTACATTTTGAAAATTTTAACTAGATGTTTTTCAATATTTTTTCTTTTAAATAGAAAATATTAAAATAAATTTTATTAATTAATTTTTAAATAATAAAATACCTTTTCTTCAAAATCAAAAGATTGCATTTTAATGTGGTTATTCTTGTCCAAGTCATTTATCCAATCTTGATCTTTCTCAACTTTATCTTCATATTTTTCAAATTGTTTGTAGTGAAATCTTGATATTTGGTATCGCGCTAAAACACGCAATGCAATAAATCCAAATATCACTTCCAAAAACACAAAAAAAGTATGAAAAATTTGTAGAGCAAATTGCATTGGTATTTTTTCAGCAATGACCAATTTTATGTCCCCAGTTCCTAGAGGAACCCAAACAATAGCAATCAAAAAGCAGCTCAAAGGAAGCTCAATCATCAAAGTCAATAACCAAAAACCAGTTAGCTCTGGTACCTTAATAAAGAAAAATTAGAAAAAAAGAACTTTTAATTGTTATTAGCTTACTCTTTCTGATAGATTTCCAACATAACCAATATAAAGGCGGATTATTTCAAAAATTACAAGAAGAATAAATGAAAATAAAATCAAAATTATCCAAACTCTAGTATCTTCAGTTGAACTAAAACCCTTTCAAAATAAAAAAATATTAAAAAATCAAGATGATTCTTCACATAGCAATAAAATTACTAAAATTGGCCATAAAAAACTTGTACCTATTGCCCAAACTATTGAAAAATACGCATTAAAATATAAAATTATTTGTAAGGGAAGACTCGAAGCGTATTCGACTTCTTTAAAATATTTTAAATTTTATAAACTGAAATAATGTCTAGTATAATAGCGATAAACTTTACCTCGCTTTTTTAATGTTTCTTCTTCACGAAACATTTTATCAAAACCTAGTGGTTTTGATGCGTATTTGGTTAAACCATTGAGTAAACGACTTTGAAAATCAGGATTTTTTATATTTTTATCCATTTGTATTTCGATTCAAAAAGTTATATTTTTGAATTTTTGAATTTTCTATATTTTTTCTTTAAGTGAATAATTTTAATTTTTTGTCACTATGGAAACCGGTTTACAATTTTTTCTTATAAGCAATTGAATTTGTCTTAAATAAAGAACTCATACAGTGGTTTTATTTAAATTGTTTCTTTCCACGGAGATTCAATGCAAATTGAAGTTCAAAATTGAAGATATGGGCAATATTTTCTAATTTAAGTTTTTTCAAGTTTATTCAATTAAATAAATTGTTTAATTAAATGAAAAGGTTATTCAGTTATTCGGGTTTTCAAAAAATTCAAAAAAATAAAATGAAAATGCTATTCAGGTATCCAAAAATAAATTAAAAAAAACAGATACCCGATAGGTCCCAAAGCCCCCAGGTCACAGAGCCTAGACGTTTTTCCGTTTTACAATTTGAAAATTTGAAAAAAATATTTTTTCTCTCTTCGATCTTTTGATCGTGGAAGCGCTTTTTCATCTCCCAAAGCTTATTAGATTTCTTTTTTAATCCGCATATGTTTTGAATTTCCCAATCCCCTTTCAGCTTTTTCTATTAGAATATAATTTTACTCCCTAATTACCTGAATAGCCTTTTCAATATACATATACTTTGAATACTCCAATACCCGAAAAGCCTTTTCAATAGGCATATCCTTTAATACCCCAATACCGAATAGCCTTTTCATTTAATTTTTGAAATATTTTTGAATATCCCAATACCCGAATAGCCTTTTCATAGAATTTATAAATATAAAAAAATTGAATACCCTAATAAACATTAATTATTATCTTAGATAAAAAACCTTCAAATTTTATTTTTTGCCCATTCATGCAAAATTGAGCATAAAATGAGAAATAACAAACTATTATACACCTTTTGATCAATCTATTAATTACATGATTTGGTATCAATAAGTTCTGGAAAGAAATTCATAGTTCTTGTTCCTTTAATATTTATTTAAAATTTCAAAAACCTGAACATTTATGAACATTTGTGAATGTCCACGAAATATTGACGTGAGCAATCAGTATTGAATCTTGTTACTTATTTTTAGTTTTAGAACAATTTATTTTTGTAAAATTTTTGATTTCTTTTCAATAAGTGGATAAAAATTTTTCAATTTGCAATCAATGCCCAACCTTGATACTTTCCTAAATTGATGTAAAATTACGTTAGTACATGATTTTAGGTAAGAACAAAGTTAAATAAAACCACTGTATTCCAATATATAAATAAACATCATCTACATTATTTTCTCAAATACAAAAATATAAAATACGATCGAAGGATTTCAATAAAAATTTATTAAAGATTTTTAAAATTTTTTTTTCTTTTATTTGAAACAAAAAATTACATGTTATTAAGATGAATTTAGTTTTTGGAAGATTCCGAATAAAATTTTAAAAAACTATTTTTTTTATCCGATTAATAAATTTTTTATTGTCAAAAAAAAATTTTAAAACACAAGAGATTCCATTAAATATTTGATAATTTAAAAAAACTGAATGCATATATTGACTCTTTCTATCGATATGATTTTTTCATTATAAAATTATTTAATACTTTTAATTTAAAAAAAAATCCAAATAAAAATAAAAATTTGATTTTTTCAATTAAGATAAAGAGTTAGCTTGCTCAGCCAAATCATAATACTTATTAGCCAAACGGCCTTTACCAGATTGCATAGCTCTTTCGGCAGCTTCGTTAAAGAGTTCAGCGGCCTCTGTTGGATTCTTTTCTACACCATATCCTCCTTTCAAGTAAATGTGTCCTAAACGAGCTAGAATTGTGTAAACAGGATCGAAGTCAGAGCTAATATCATAAAAACCATCATCACATAACTTTTCTTCTGAATTTCCGCCAATTAACTTCCTATAGTACTCTGTTGCTCTACTCCAATCAATCTCTCTTAAAATATTGAATAATAGAAAGAAATTATTTTTAAAAAAAAATATACTTGGGTAAATATGCACCCCTTTATTTCTTATTTTAAGAAATTTATTTTAAAATTAATTTGCTGCTTTAAATTGAGGTAAATTATTTTGCCAAGTATCGCTATTTTAAGAATCTAAAAATTTACCTAGATTTACTTAAACCTATTCCTGTATCAAATGCCTTAGCAACATAGATAAGTGAATATTTTTCGCCTTTTTCAGCCGCTTCAATCATTAAATCAAAACCAATTTCAAAATTAGCATCATTTTCCTTTGCAAAGAAATTAAATTTTTTTCAAATGAAAAAAAAAAGTAAAATAAAGAAATAGTTTAATACTTCGACTTTGAAATCAGGCAAAATGTCATGAGGTATTTGCATATAAATTTTAGCACAATTAACTAAAGCATCTGTCACTCCAAGATTAGCAGCCAGTTGAAGATGAAAAAAAGCTGCTTCTTCATCAAATTGTCCATTTTCATTTGCAACAAACCGCCCTATCTCATGATATTTACACAATTCTAAATGTACTTTACCTAGTATTGACTCAAATGTTTCCAATCTGATTATTTTTTCTCTGTATTCAGTATCTGCATTGAGTAAGGCATCTTTTTCTTCAACGACACCTGATGCTCTAGGTTTATTATAATCATTTGAATTGAAAAATCTAATTGCTTCTTCATTATCAAACGGTGAATCTACAATACTAGTGTTGTTTGAAAAACAACTATTAAAACTTTTGGATAAATAATTCATTCCTGCTAAATTTGACCTTGTTAGAGTTGAAAGATTGCAAGGTACAATTTGAATTCCAGGAGAAAGACATGGTGAGGCCGACGAATAACCTTCAGACTCATCAATTTCGCATAAATCATTTTCATCGGAACAACTAAATCGGCTAATTAGATATCTATTCCGCGCTGATAGTCCATAATTAAAAGAAGAATGTTGAAAACCATTTTTATTTTTTACTCTTGTAGCTGCCGGCTGATTTTTTATTTTCTCTAAGAAACTTTTCTGATCTTTTAACTCACTCGGCGCTAAATCGAATTTTGTCAAATTCATGCTATGACATATTTCATTACATACATGACTAAAAAAAAATAAAGCAAATCCCTTAACACCTAAATTTCCATCGCCATAATCTTGACCATTTACGGTATGTATTTGAGGATCCGTATACAAATCACCAACACCTTGAATATCTACAACAATTAATTCATGATTGGAAAACTCGAATGTAAAATGACTAAAAGCATTCGGCGTATTTCTAACAATAGAATTTTCAACATAACCAGCATTTGAATTATATTTTATATAGTTGCCTTCTATATAATGTTCTAAATGGTACAAAGGCGAATCGGGTCTCTCATTAAACTCTAATATACACATTTGCATTATATCAACTTTTTTCGGTGGATTAAGACGATTGAATAATTCAGCCTTTAAAGTAGAAAAAAATTTATCTATTTAAAAGACAAGAAACAAATTTATTTTGGGTCTACTTAATCAGCAAAAACCTTATTATCACATTCAAAAGACGTTTCAACGCACTCAGTAAAACTAAGAAACACACTTACTTATTAACACCAAAAGTAACGGTTGGCGGTTGACGCAACAGAACCACTGTAGGAACAAAAACCACAATTAAATATTGATGAGAATCAGAATCAATTTTTAATCAGATTTGATAAGAATCAACAAAATTATTTTACTTAAATCAATTAATTAAGTTTTAAGGTAAAATATTTAAGTTTTTTGTCAATTTTAAGCTTTTAGTTAAACTTAAAATTCGCCAAATTATTTTAATTACTTATACTTAAGAATTCATACTGATTTCTATCCCTGCCTTAAACACATCTTTTACTCCAAAAAAATAGGAAAATTTTATCAAAACTTAAAAAATTCAATTTTTTATCTAAAAAATTCAATTTTTTATCTAAAAAATTTTATACATCTTTTTTATTCTAAAATTAAAAGCCTTTCAAAAATTGTTTCCAAAACATTTCTTAGGCAGTTATTAAATAGATTCTTTAATATTTTTTTTTAATTTAAAGTCCTGGTAATTAAAATAATTGAACTCTAAAATTATTGTACGATCAAAATCGGCACGGTACTATATCGGATCTAAAACACAATTTTTATTGTTTAATAGCAATACTGATAAAGTATTAAAATTAAGTTTGAACCGAAGAATAAATTTTTTCCAGGGTTTTTTTTAAGCAAAATGAAATGCAAAGGGTAACCCGAAATTTTAAGTAAAATTAGACCATAACGAAACAAGCAGAGCATAACGAATTAGACCATACAGCACTTGCCTCGAAAAAGTGCCATTACCGTTACCATTACAATTTTCGAAAAAAAATACCTTTTATAATTTTTTTTTGATAAAAAATCGGTAAAAAATTAAAAAAAAATATTTCGAAAAAAAAATTTATAAAAGGTATTTTTTTCGAAAATTGTAATGGTAATGGTAATGCCACTTTTTCGTGGCAACTGCTGTAACAATCAAAATAATTCATTCTAATGTACTTAATTTGATTTGAAATAATTCCTAAATCTTTGAAAAAAGAGAATTTTGAGCAAGGGGAGGTAAGGAGGGGATTCCCCTCCTTGTTAGAATCAACAATTTTATTTATTGTTGTCAAGTAACTTAACTCCTCTCTTGAAACTGATGTAAAAGAACATAAAAATTGAGTTTTTATTGAGGAAATTTAAAATAAAAAATTATGATGCGTTGAAAAGGTTCCAGAGGTTTTAATAAGCAAGTGTGTTTCTAAGTTTTAGTGAGTGTGTTGAAACAATTATCCCGTTTATTTTAGGCACAAGTCTAAAATTAATTTTTTTTCAACTTTTTTCCGAAAAGTCCATCTTTCCATGACTTAAGACTTGTAAAAAACTGTGAAAAAAATCCGAAAAAGTATTAACTAGTTAAGAATCAATTTCAAAATGAATTATACCCTCAATTGTCCTTAAATTTTTTTAAGACTCTTGAGAAAATTAAATAATCTACAATAGTGGCCTTTCACATGTTTTCAAGGTGAACGTCCATTTAAATTCAGAAAATTTACTCTTTTTTAGATGAAATAATTTTTTCTTAGCTAATTTTTAAAAGTAAGAAAAAAATTAATTAAAACAATTGAAAGTTTACTTAAAATGTTGATTTTTTTTTTCAAAAAATCAAAGTAAAAACGATAAAGTTCAGTACCAATATTAGGTTTGGAACACCCACCATTTGATTTTCGATTTCAAGTGATACATCAGCTAATTTTAAGGTCTTATAGATGAAATCTGTCTAAAGCTCATTTTGATTTTCATTTCGGTTTATTTATTTTAAAAATCCAATTCCATTAATATTTTAAAGATCAGTATTGATATACAAATGATGCAAGTAGCCAAAACTAAGTTTTGATTTTTCTTTTAAAAAATCTTTTATTCGAAATTTTAAAATAATTCTTTTTAAAATAGCTATTGACTCAATAAGTTATGTTATTTTTAGGAAAATGAATTGTGGAAAAGTGCTTTTTTGATTTTTTTTCAAACAATTTAAACACAAAAAATTTAATAGTTACCCAAAATTTAGCGTCCATTTGTACTCGAACATCATCAAAATAACGACTACGTTCTGTAGAGCTATCTTTATAACACTTGGCTACATAGTTCGAGGCGTGATCCCACGATTTATGATGAGAAAAATTAGATAATTTTTTTCTTTAAATTAAACAATAAATTTATAAATTTTTTTACAAATATAATTTGAAAAAAAATGTGTTACAATCTAAAGCAAGCTCTCATTGCACCATTTGCAAATTGCTTTGGTTCCATTTTAACAAAACATTCATCTTTTCTCCATTCTTTTTTAACTGGATTGTATCGATGACGAATAACTTTTTCTACGGGATAGTCTTGTATGTGAAATTCAAACCACGGATCTTTTATGTATTTCAATTTCTTAGCTGCACTTCTCCATTTTTCTCTAACTTTATTTTTTATCTCTTCCTTAGTTAACTGCTGTTTTGATGGTGACTTATTTGGTGAAGAAATATTTTTTCTTCTAAAATTCTCCATTCCAATCGGGAAAATATTATCTGAATCAGACACATAAAGCAACTTTTCCATATCCACTAATGAACTACTCAATTCACCATCGATAAGTGGCAAGATAAAATCGTCATGATGATGGTCATGAAAGCCTTTCGTGCTTACTTTACCGGGAATATCCATTTTTTCCTAATAAAATCTATCTTTTAAGATCGAGCATTTGATCGTCTATTTGAGTAAAAAATCTTTTTTGAATTTCGAAAATTTGACAAAGCTATTTTTTCCTCTTAATATGTAATTGCACGTATTTTTTTTTGAATTTATTATTACAATTCTTTTAAAGGTTGGTGTAAAATTTTTTCTTTGCAAAAATGTTAAAAATTAAGAACCATGTCTTAGAAAATTTATAGTTAAAATTCAAAAATTAACAAAATTTCAAAATTTCAATTTTCTTGAGAATATGAAAAAATAACTAAGTATAAACACACCCTTAAAAAATTCAGCATAATATTGTTTTAAAAGGCATAAATTAACCAAAATATATTATTATGTAAATAACGAGACTAATCAAATATGTTATAAGACGTTCATTTCTAATTAATTTGTCTAGTAATCGAAATTCTACTTATTCCTCTAGGTGATTTTTGTTTTTTGAATAAAAGAACAATTTGGCTTTAAATAAACTATTTTTAGAGAGAAAAATAATATCTAGGTAATTAGATAAATTAAATTTTTTATAATAATTCTGAATAAGTATTTGCATTATTTACAAAAAAAAGGTTGAAATGGAAAAATAAAATTTAACAAAATCTGAAATCTTTAGAAATTACTGATTTAAATATTTTTTGGCGATTTGATTTTGATGATGCAAAACTAACAGTACATATCTTTATTAAGTTTACATTCATTGAGCCTTTAGCACTTCACTAAATCTTCTTTAAATTATGTGATACAAAATATTGAACCTTAGGCTTGATTAAATTTAAGTTGACAAGAAAATTTAAGTTCAAGATAGAGATCCAATTTGTCGCCTATACAAAACCTTTGTTTTGACCCCAACTTGATTATGGCAACTATTTTTTAATGAAGCTTTTTTCTTTTGAAGTGTGACCAAATTAGCCAAAAAAAGATAATAAAATAGCCTTATTAAATGATTTTGGGGCAGCAAATTTTTAACAAAAGGTCGAGTTAATTCACAAATTCAAAAAAAAATTAAAAAATTTTTTTTCCAAAAAAAAATATTTCGGAAAAGTATGGAATGATAAACTAAAAAAGGATTTTCCCAAGTTTAAGGATCTTAACTGTTCATTAGGTTTATCAAAAAAATTAGTTCTTAATTATAGATTAACTACTTAATAATTTATTTGATTTAAAGACGCGTATTTTTCAACGAATACAGTGTATAAAATATAAGATTAAACTAAAAAAAAAGGCGACTTTGACACCATTTTTCGACGCTGTTGTTAAACCAATCTTGGAGAATTTTCAAAACGGCTAGTCACCTGTGGGCTGGTGGTTTTTATTTAACCGTGTCTTTAAAAAAAATGTCTAAAATTAAAAGCTTTTTAAAATTTACAATTCAAAGTTTTCTATTTGTTTTAGACTTGGATACTTTTTAAGTCATTTTTTTAGTTAAACATCTATTTCTTTAAAAACGACTAATTTTATAAGTGATTAAAAAGAGATGTCTTTTTAAAAAATTTATTTTTGGACGTTATTAAATTTTAGGAGCTTTTATTTAAAGGAAAAAGGTTTGGTCAGTTTATTAGTTCAGGGTCATTTAACAAAATTCCATAAAATCAAATTCAAAGTCTGTAGTACAAAGAACTTGTCAATTTCGTTTGTTCATTTAATATTTATTATAGAATAGACAATTTGCTTATTGAAAAAAATTCTCTAAATTGACTTTCTCAAGTTCCATCGGGCAAAAAATTGGTAAATTAATATAATAAGCTAATTTGATTTTTTGATAATTTAAAATGAATAATTTGATGCACTTTGAAATTTCACGCGTTTAATTCATAATCCTTACAATTGAGTTGAACCCGCTCGTCTCCTAAACATGCATTCTTTTAAAAGTTCTCGAAAGTAAACTGAATTCATTAATTTGAAAAAGTTTCTAACATTTAATTTAATATCAAAATCTCAGTATTGTTTTCTCTAAATTAAATCAACTAATTTATTTGAAACAATCGAATCTTTAAGAGTGATTTCTAAATAGAGTCTTACATTGATATTTTTCCAGGTTGCAAATTTTAAAATACTACTACATTTGATATGATCGTTTTTTTATTTGCACTTCTTAGTAATCAAACAAACCAGAATTTTTGTAATTTCATATTTTTTCTTATTTTTAGGCTCTGTTCTTACATGCTCGAGACTGAAGAAATTTTAAATTTAAAAGTCTTTTAGATTATCAATAAACGATGTAAACACTTTACTGAAATGAATTAAAAGTTCAATCACAGTTGTACTTTTTTTAAACTTTTTTATCGAAAAATTTAAAAAAAAGTTAATCTGCAAATATATTTAGGATCGTTGGTAAAATTCTAAATAACATGATAGGCTTTTATTATCCTAGATTCCGGCTCGAATTTTACAAGGTGTAGTTTAACATAAAACAAGAGAATGGCCCCGATTACCCAAGGCAGTAGTGGTGTTTAGAATGACATGACAGTAATAATAAAGAAAAGCATTTAAAAAACTTTATAAGCTTTTTTTTTCCTCACTAACCCCTTTCAATTTTAGATTCCCGCATTCACAATCTTCTATCTAGGTTTCCTGGTCACAAGACTGCTCAGCTTAAATTTCTCCGACATCAACCTTGTTCCGTTTACTGCTACACTATTTTTTGTCATTATGATTACTACCGGTGCAGTTACCATTAATTTAGTAATAAGAATATTCTCGATGCAAATCATTATTCAGAATTCAGAATCGGTTTTCTAAAATTCATTAAGCAAAATATTTAATATTTAGATTTTTTGAATAAATTGAAAATATAGCAAAATTTACACTTTGCTCTTTGTTATGGACCTTATCATAAACTATCAAGCTTTGTCAACCATTAATAAACTTTTCCCGAAAAATTGTACATCGTTACATGAAAACCAATCATTTATAAATATTCAGCAATTTCAGAAAATCTCAGAAGAATTTCTTATCTTTATTTTGAAATACGACCAAAAATTATCGGTAATACTTTCCTGAATATATTTATTTAAAAAAAGAAAATTTCGATTGAATGAGCTTTTAAGAAAACAAAAAGTTACTTTTTTCAATTTGATTTTTACGATAAGCTATATGTCTAAAAGTCGTAATTGTATTATTTTTTTTTTGAAATTTTAGAAAATTTAATCTTTAAGAAAAATTTAATAATTAATAGTTAAGCCCGATTCAAAAGTTAAAGAAAAAAAAAAAGAAAGCAATCAAAATATTAACCCTGATTTCTTTTTAAGTTAATTCCTAAAGAATCTGATTACAATCTCAGTAGACATTATTTGACGATTACCAGTAGAAATAAAAATATAAAACAAAATAAAAAGAAAGGTAGTTTTCTTGAAGAGAAAGAAAAAATTACTTTTTATTTTTGTTTTGTTTGTAATTACAGGTTAAATTTTCTTTTAAAAAAATTTTATTCTAATCAAAAAAATATTTGGTATGAGTTAAATGCGATAAGCTCTCTTAGACGAATTGTTTAAAAAATGAAAAATTTCATTGGTTTCAATCATAAGAAAAAAAAATAAAAAAAAATAAATTTCAACCAATAGAAATAATTTTATTTATGTTTTTTTTTTAATTTTCATTTTTAAAATTTAAAATTTTCTCTTTTTTTTGTATTTATAAAAACATAATATTTGATTGTTTTAAAATTTATTATGTTATTTTCTGATAATTTGTTCCATTTTTTTTTCCAATCTAACAAAGAAATTGCAAAGTTTTTTGTTTTAAGCAAATTTTATCATTTTTTTTTCTAAGAAGTAAATTTGTCCTATATTTAAATTATTTATCTCTTTTTTTCTCTAACTGTCGATGGGGTCACTTTTTTTTTTTTGATTTTTTACAAGCTTAAAAATTTTTATTAGATTTTTGATTGCTAAAAATTTTATCTTTAAGTTTTTAAACCGTAAGATAAAAATAAAAAGTTAATAACGATTGATCTTAGCTCTCTTTTTCTTTATTTAATTTATTTGATCTCTTTAATTGTGACAAAAAAAAAATTAAATTTTATTTCTTGGAGATATTTATTTAAAACAAAAAAAAAAGAAATGATAGTTTACTCTTAATTTCGATTGGTTAAAATTAGGATATAGCAGTTTGTTTTATTTGTTAAATGATGCACGAAAGAGATATCTCGTTTAGTTTTATCTATTTTAAAAATTGAAGATAATTTGGGGGGACCTATAAAACAAATTAGAGATAGATCATACTTTCACAACGCAAAATGTTCGCATAATCTGATTTAATTAAAATTTTCAAAAAATATTACTAGATAATTTTTTTTGTTGAAACAATTTTAATAAAAATAATTCTTGTCTTTAAAAGAGACAGGTTAATTCAAAATTGTTTTTAAAATATCAAAAATATGCATTCGAAAAAGAATTATTTTCTTAAGGGTACAAGAGCACGCGACATAGAGAAAAAAACAAATTGGAACAAGAATGAAAATGTAATTGACTATATACAAGATGTTATAAAAAAGAAAAGGAAAAGCCCTAGTCCTAAATGTTTTCCATCACTTGAGAAAAATTTGGCGATCGATTATATGGAGACCTTAAATAAACCAGAAGTATTCAATAATGTAATTCCATTTTCGAAGAATTCCGATCCGTTTTCTTTATTGTATAATTCAAGTGTAAATATTATGAATCATCTATCTTCTTACCAACAAAGTAGATTTGGAATTTTAAATAACCAAATCGAAAATGTATTTGTAGAAAAGGTAAGATATTCTTTATGAAAAATACTCTATGAAAGAAAATCAAAAGGTTCATATATTTTGGTACACCCTACGTATCAAAATCTTTGGCGTTTTTTAACTTTTACTTTTATCAAAAGGATACTAAAAATTAAAATTTTTTTAGAGCAATTAATCAGCCCTAAATAAAAAAACGATTCTAAAAATTTCACAAAAAAAAATCTTAATTTTTTCTTTAAAAATTATATACTATTTACAGAAATGTTTTAAGAAAAAAAGCTGTTTTTTTAGGTCTCGCGCTTTTATTTCTAATTTGAATTTAGTCTTTTAAATAAAAGTGTAGCTATGAGACGGGAAAGGGAAAAATACGCAATCTAAAATCAAAAATTTTACAGAAAATATCCCCGGTAAATTTATACCTATGTTCTTTTCAAAATTGATGAAAAATGACTTTGAAATCAGTTTTTTTCTCTGAGGTAAACATAAATCAAAATGTCCCTATTTCTATTTAAATAGGAAAATGATACTAAAAAGATGAATGCCTAAGTTCAGTTTAAATTTACCTAGTATAAAATGTGATATATACAGGAAAGTTTATATCTAACCTTCCTAGGGACCGTGCAAAAAATAGTACCAAATATTAATACCTTAGACAATTAATTAGTAAATATTTTTTTTAAATATCACCAGATAATTTTTTTTTTTAATTTTAAGGGTGGTACTTTAACAGTAAGTCAATTTATTCCAAAACAAACAAAATTAGTTTCGTTGTTTAATGGGCGATATGTAGCAACAAGCGATTTCGAATTTTTATTCAATTTGTGTTCCAAAGCAGATGATTTTGATGAGAAATTCTTTAAAATACTTCCAGTAATTAATTTAATTTTAAAAAATTCAAGTTAAATTTTAAAATTTTTTATTTTTTATAAAGCTTTTTTTAAGTAATATTCTAGTTGGATATTTGGACATGAATTTAGACAATACAAATCTTGAATCAATTACAAATAATCAAGTAGTCAATAGATTGCTTAATAAGCATAATTTCAATAGTGTAGACTTTAATTGTGTCATTGAATCAAATAAGAATACCGGACTTATAGAGCTTACATCTAATAAAGAAATTGTACCTGGACAACCAATTATAATTTGGTTCTCAGAATCTTATCTGCTTAGTATAAAATGTTAGTATACCATAAAAAATATATCTATTTAATTGGCAAGTTTCCAAAAAAACGGAGCCTTAAAGAGTCAAAAAAAATATGAAAAATTTTTTTAATATTACAAAAGAGCTAATAATAGCGGTTAAAATTTTTCTTTTTGAATTTTTTTTTGACTCTCGAATGTCTCTTCTTTTTGAAAACTTGGCAATTTAACAATTAAATAAAATAATTGTTCTGGTTTGTCCTATAAAAAAATCAATTTTGTCAAAAAAAAAATCACTTTTAACAAATTTTTAAAGCCTAAAATATCTAAAGATCCTATAACGAGTCTCTTCCATTAATTCATAATTTTGGACAGAAAAAAATCGGTTACTTCTTTTGTATTCAGAATTATGACTTTAATTTTAATACTTTTCTAAGTGCGTTACCATATTTTCAAAATTCGGCCATCAGCAATAGCATTGGAAACTTTAATAGTATATGGTATTTTATTTTTGTCAAATTATCGAATGCTTGACCGCAAAAGAATTTCATGTTCAAAAATTAAATCGCGTATTTGCTTCAAAATAAAAGACCATTTTTTAAGGAGTTAGTGACGTACTAAATATACACGTGTGCCGAGCTATGGCGCTAAAATTAAATTTCTTTGCCTATTACATAAGTCGATTCTTAATGAAAAATTTTTTACGAGGCCAAATGGGATCCTATTTGAGGTCATCCATATCATACTGTAAAGATTCTATTTATTTAATTTTCTTATTAAAATTTGTAATATAAGAAGAAATATAACAAAACAAAAATGTAATAATCTTTTTTTAGAGTTAATGAAAATTATAATATTTTAGGAACATCACTTCAATTTAATTAAATTTCCTTATTAGATACCGATTATGTTTCCGAGTTTAATTAATTTAAAAATTTATAAATTTAGTCTTAAATAAATATTTTCTGTTTTTTTTAAAGTATCCTGTCCGAAATTTTATGAGCATTTAGAAATATTATACTCGGAGCCTAAGACAATAGAATTAAATTTAACATCTAACAAAACGTCCAAATTTTCGATTAGTAATCTAATTGGCGAAACAAATGAAGACTCACAAAATTTCACACCTAATAATAACAATATTGAAAATAATAGAAAAGGTTACTGTAGAAAAAATGAAACACCAATAATAAATTCAAATAATGAGAACAGCCAAATATTATGGTCAAATAATACCCTAAATGAAAAATTGTTTAAAAATAATTTACTAAAAGATATAAAAATAAATATACACAATAGCTTTCAACGTTCTTTGTACGTTACTCACGTCCAAAACAACATAGATCAGGCTAATTCTCATCCTAAAAAAATTAACGAGCACGTGAACTCAATGACAAATTTCAACAAACAACACTCGTTAAATTCGGACGTGATTTATACAAATAGTAATCAAATTAACTCAATAAATAATATATTTCGTTCGATTCAAGACGATCCTAATATTGAAACGGGAACGTACGATATTCAAGGTTTTTAAACTCATATAAATTTAATCAAAAAAAATTATACTTTTAGTTTTTTTATTGTCTAGATGAAATATCAATTTCAACAAAAATGAAAAATTCAATTTCTAATGAAAGTACCTCGACTTCATTTTCGTCCACATCTTCAGCCTCTTCGTCAGAAAATATTACACTTAGCATGAGAGGTCACAAATCTTTGCCTTATCCATTGAGAAAAGAAAATGGAAAAATTATTTATGAGTGCAAAGAGTGTAAAAAAACATTCGGTCAATTGTCCAATTTAAAAGTTCATTTGAGAGTCCATACGGGTGAGAGACCCTTCAAGTGCGAATCATGTCCCAAAGGCTTTACTCAATTGGCTCATCTACAAAAACATATTTTAGTCCATACTGGCGAAAAACCATTTCCCTGTCAAACATGTGGCAAACGATTTTCGTCGACGTCAAATTTGAAAACCCACATTCGGCTGCATAATGGTGATAGACCTTTTGAATGCGATAAATGCAATTCGAAATTCACACAACTTGTTCATTTAAAACTACACAAACGACTTCACGCAGAAAATGCAAAAATTGATAATAGCTAAATAAAATTTACAGAATTTTGTTTTTGTTTAAATATTTATTTTTCTATTTGTTAATAAACAATTAAATCACCTAATGATTCACCTTTTTGTTC
This sequence comes from Brachionus calyciflorus, assembly GCA_002922825.1. Lineage (NCBI taxonomy): Eukaryota > Metazoa > Rotifera > Eurotatoria > Ploima > Brachionidae > Brachionus > Brachionus calyciflorus. The sequence goes on from NTPY01000620.1 coordinate 635,058, forward strand.
AAAGATTTTTACTTAAATTTTCTGAAAAATAAAAAAATTTTTGGCATCTCTAATTCTTCATTCTTTAATTTTCACCAGCTTTCAATTTTATTTTTTTATTTATTTACCTTAAGGTCGCTTATCCGACCACTGTTTTGGGTGCACCGTGAAATAAGATGCAGCTCTATATAAAAGTTTTAAAGATTTTTTACAATTAGTTAAAGATACAGAAAAATAAGAAAAAAATAAAAATAAAAAATGTGAAAACATAAAATAAAATCAGTCTAAATTCCATAAACCATGAATGCTTGGATTTTTAAATTATTACTTAATATGGTTTGAAGAGTTAGTATTAAAACAATAAATATGTCTTTTAGCTCACTATGATTAGTCTCGATTGAATTGTTAATTTCAGTAATACTACCATTGATTTTTCGAATATTTACATTTAATTCATCCATTTTTTCTCTGACTCCAACCAGATCGCTGTCTATCTTGGATACATTGCTTTTCGAATTACTTATTTCTGATTCAGTATTTTTCATCGTCGTTTTAATTAGTTTGGACATTTAGTGCAACTTAAAAAAAATTATTTTCTGTTAATAAGATTTGTTTTCTTAGTTAACGTAATTTAGCTTTGATTTATTTAAAAATTTATAAACATGTTTGTTAATTTTGTAAAATTGTTTGTTTTATAAAATCAATATTGTATGAAATTTTTGTAGAAAGTGTTCCATATTCAGGAAGGCATTTAAATTGATATTTTCTCTCATGCTTCTTCGAGTCGTCATAATCGAAATCGAATCGAAAATATGTTAAAATTCCTACCAGTAGCCATTTTTGTCTTTAACTATCAAAAACCATTAAAGGTCCTCCTTTTAAATTTATAAATGGTTAATATTTGACTGCAAGATTTTGAAATTTATTTTTTATTAACTCTTTTAATTAACAATTAAAAAACTTTATTCATCTTTGGTAAGGCCTCACTTAGAGTATGCAGTTCAAGTTTGGAATCCATATTTTAAGAAAGAAATAAACAGGATTGAAGGGGTTAAAAGAAGAGCTACTAAAATCATAAGTGAGTTAAGAAATCTTGAAAACGACGATCGTTTGGTAAAACTTAATCTCACCAGTCTTGAGGAGAGGAGATAAAGAGGTGATCTAATTGAACAATTTAAAAAAGTGAAAAACATAGATCAAGTTGAATGGCATCATCCTCTTAATAAGTTATCTAGCCATTATGGTACTAGAAGTCACAATTATGGGTTTGAAAAACAATTAGTTCGAAACTGCATTCCAAGAACCAACTTTTTTACAAACCGAATAGCAAATTTTTGGAATATTTTACCAAGAGAAGTGGTTGAACAAGAAACTATAAATGGTTTTAAAAACAAACTTGACAACTATTTTAAAACTAATAAAACTGATTTTACAGGCTACTATAGTGCAACTAATCCTTGCACTCCGTTAGAGGCTGGCGTATAGTCATCCTTTATCCATAGCCTTATTATTATTATTATTATTATTATTATTTTAGATCATTTTTACTAAATTAATTTTTTCAATGAAAAAATCAAATAATCATGAAACTCCCAAGCAAATTACAATCTAAATCTGTATACAGTACAATACAAAAACAAATTCAACGAAAACATAAGCACATAATGTTTTGTGTACTGTTTTTTTTCTGTATGCTCTGTTCAAACAGTAAACGCATCGTTTTGGATTGTACTGTATCTAATCCGAAATTCATGTTTAATTTTATTTTTTAGTAATATTTACAATACTCTTTTAAGCTTTTCCCGAAAATTGTTCTTACATTAATATGTATTTTCTTAAATATTATGTTAAACTTTTAGATAATATTTAAAGATCTTAGGAAATTCTAAAGAGTCCGAGAGCAAATTTTAAGAGGTATTTTAGATGAGTATTGATTTGAAATGAACTAAAGTAAAATAAATTTCAGACAGTGCTTAATTTAAAAGTATACCCATGTCTCCGGAGCAGTGAACTGTCACAGGATTATTTTGAAATTTTTTAACACAATAGACAGAATTTATATCAATTTCTCTCTGATTTTGATTAAAAAATAGAAACTGTTCTACATTAGAAATAATTTGCACACAACCATGTTTTAGTTCATTAAAAATAGCATTAGGATCATCATAAGTATAAAAATATTCACTTTCTTCAGGTAAGGTTTTATAGACTCGCCAACCAGCTGCTATTAGTCCATTTTTGAAAATTGCTTCATTATAATTATTTTCATCAAAAAGTTCAATGATTGATACTGTTTTATTATCAAAGACAATTTTTCTATTAAGCTTTAAGACTGCATAATACTTCCAGCACAAACATGAGATAATTGGTTTTTATTTGTTTTGTTAAAACGAATTGAAACCATCCATGGGTAATTATGAGGTTTTACATTTATTCCATTAACAATCCTTTCATCACCTGCTTTATCATCATTTATTTTTCCACAACTTAACGATTAACAAATGATTGTTATTTGAATCATTTATTTATTTATTTAAAGGTCGCTTATCCGACCACTGTTCTGGGTGCACCGTGAAATAAGATTCAGCCCTACTAATACATAAAAATTAAAAATAAATTTTTTTTACAATTTACAAATACTTAAGATTACCGATTCATTATTTTTCATCCTCGATTTAATTGAGTTAATTTTTTCTTCATACTGAATAAGCTTTTTGTCCAAAAGTTCTTCTACAATTTCGGTCAACTTGTGTTTTTTTATATTCGAGGTGTCGATTTCTATCTTTTTTTGACAGCTTTTTAAACAATCATCGTCATTTGAGTTAATCTCGACTTTGTTTGCTTTTTCGATGGTTATTTCGATTTTAACATTTGATCTCGATTCTGCCTTATATTTTATTTCGTTCGTTTTATTGTTTGGACTCAATCTAGACTGGAGTATGTTCGATTGAAGTGTTTTTTCGTTGTTTGAGAGATGTTTGACTTCGTGATGGCTAGTACGAATATTTAATATTTCTTGTTTTACATGTTTTTTGTTGTAAACTTCAGCTCTTTTTAAGGCGTCGATTTGTTCTTGGGTACACTCCATTCGCTTTTGTATAGTTTTTGCCCATTTCATTACTTTATTGTGTGCTATATGATCCTGTTGTAGTTTGTATTCTAGGAGTTGGATGTATTCGAACGTTTGTTTTTCTTGTGTAGTATTGTTTATCATTGTTACAGTTTTAGCGTTTGTAAAATATGTCAATGACTCCGTGAAATAGTGAATTTCAAAAATCGTAACAAAAATTTATCGCTTATTTTAGATTAATACGTCGAAATTCGTATGAAGGTAACGGTTTTAGAAATTTTCAATTTTTTCAAATTTATGTTAATATTGAATCATGATTGTTATTATGTAGAAAAAGAAATAATTTTTCTAGGATCACAATTAATCTTTTTTTTGCGAGTCGATAGAAAAAATTAAATTGTAAATAAAACAAGATTGTTGAAATTTTACATTTATATTTTACTTTATGATCAATAACTTATCGACTTATCTACATAAATTGATGTAAAAATAACGTATTTCAATGTCATAAAACTTTATAAAATGCCAAAGTTTTAGATTTCTATTTTTTTTAATAGACTCGAATAAAAAAAACAAAATGTAATTTGATCTAAATTTACTAAGAAAATAAATCCGGTTCATTCCAGGTTGATGTTTTATTTAAATTGCTACTTGTTGATGTTATTATTAATGCAGTTGTTAATCTTAAAATAATAATTTAAAACTGATTAGAAAATTTTGAAAGTTTTAAAGTAAATTATTTTGTAAAATTTAAGCACGTATACCGTAAAAACTTTTTTTTCAATGTGGCAGTAAAAGAACTCGGCTTTTTTTCCCTCAAATAAAAAGTTTTTTAGGCTCTTAGTCGACTAAAAATGAAAAATTCTATCTTTTTAGGTCATATTTCTCATCATTATGATCATCTAAAGCTTGTATAATTTAATTTTTTTGCGAAGTTAAAAAACAATTATGCGGTACATAAACATGTAAAAGTAATCTTTAACTTTTAGTTTTTTATTTAATCTTCTAATTCAAATTCTCAACTTTCTAACGTTTCAGATCTTTTTTAACTGTGAACAAAAAGAAACAGAATGAGTTTTTTTTCCAGAAACATGGGTGCTGATAAATTTTATGACAAGCTGCTCATAAATCTTAGAGTTACTCCATTTTTATACGTCTAAATGACTTTCGATTCTTGTCAAGTCTAGTCAGTTGATTAATTTGGTAAATAAAAGGTTTCTTTTTCAAAAAAAACCTTTTATCATAATTGAAAAATTCACCCATGTCTTTACTTTTATTGAAGTCAAAAATTTCAAGTCGACTGGAAAAAGAAATACACAACACTCTCCTTCTGTATCAAAATCACCTTCAAGTTTATTTAATTATTACCCTCTTACCTTTATAGTTTTTTTGATTCAAAAAAATAACGCGTAATAATTTTTGAAGGCGTTTATCTTGAAGGTTAGCTTGTTTTAGTCTAAAAACGTGTATTAATTTTTTTACATGCTGTCGAAATCGTTATTTTGAACTGTCTATCACAAACAATAAAGTCAAAGTAAAATCTTCATTTTTTTTTTTGCTATACGCAATTACTTACACAGTGAATTTTTAAAGAGACAATCTTTTTTATTGAATGCTTTTAAATAATCTTTTTAAATGTTGTTGAAAAAGGATTGGACAACAGAAAAATGATTATTCAAAATTAATCTTGCAAGCAATTGTGTATTTTATATTCAACAAATAATTTTAAAAAAATTTTATCAACAAACTAAAAAAAGACCTACGATGAATCAGTACTACATTGACAAACAGGAAAATTTTGAAATCTTAGACATTGCCCATTTCTAAAAAAATTTCCTCTACAATATATTAGGCATACTTTATTGTGAATTATATCGGAACTTTCGCACAATAAATACTTATTCTCATTTATTTCTTCTAAATCATCTTTGTTAAATATTTCATTTGCACACGTAGAACACTCTGGCTTTGAATTGCTAATACACTTAATACAATCTTGTTCTCCAATACAATTTAAACATGTATTTAAAGGTTGTGCGCATCCATTCAAATTACAGGAAATTTGCCAATACTTTTCATCTAATGTGGCAAACTTGGCTTTGTGAAAATAATTAAAGAAAATGAGTAAAACGAATCCTATTATTTTCATAATGGAATATCCAATTATAAAAAAATAAGATAAATAATTCAAATACGAACTTTAAATTTCAAAAAAGCCTACCAGCTAACTTTTTTATGGATTTTTTAAGTCACATTTTCGATAAAAAAATTAGTTGGGTTTTTGAGTCTCATATACTTTGTTTGATAAGATAAAAATTTATTGAATATTATTTTAAAAAAATTTTTGACTTGAATTCTTTTCTAAAACTTTTGATTGTTTTAAAATGATTATAAAATGATTAAAACTAAAAATATAAGTGATTGATCGAAAAACTTTATTCCATTAAATACCTAATTTTTAACTTATCGGTCTTAGTTTGTGGAACTGACTCGCTGAAATTTTAAATTTTAATTTCATTTTTATTTAATAAGATTTTAAAGGCATGTATAAGAATAAAACTAAAATATCCAGTAAAATGATTTTAGGGAATATTGATGGTTAAGGCTTAATAATTAATAATGGTTTTCAAAATGTGGGATGTCGTTAAAGTCCAAAATGGTAAATTTTGAATTTTTTTAGAAATTTAGTCCTGAACTTAACGTGCAGGTCGCTGAAATCAAGCAATTATGTTACATTTGATTTAATTATGAGCTTCAATTTTAATGGTATGATAAAGTAAAAAAAAAGTCGAATATCCCAAAAATTTAAAACGATAACATAATTTTTTTTATATTTTATTTGTTTAAGAATTAAACTTTTCCAGTATATTTGAAATATTTTTCATATTCTTGGAAGATATTTTTAAACAATTCTTTGGGTCCATTTGCAAGTACAACATGCAATTGAGATATGGCGTGTGTGTCACATAAAGATATCAAATTAAACAAGGTATTGGTCAAAATATTCTTTAATGAAAAATTTTAAAAATCGTGTACAATTGTTACTATAAAGAATTAAATCTTACTTTGACAGCTAGATGAATTGGAATAGTATTTGCTTTATAAACATATTCACTGATCATGTAGGGAGCTATTTTACTAAAGTCTTTTTTAAATGTCAAAAGCTGTGTAATTACTCTTTCCAAGTCTTGTGCTGCTTTGATCGCTAAATCAATGTCATCATTTTTGAGAATATTTTGATTTGATAAATTAGTTGTGGTACAAATCAACTGTAAAAATCTAAGTTAAGGAATCTTGCAGAAATTAAAAATTAAATTTAAAAAAAAATTATTCAAAAAAGGATATTCATCAATAAATTTGTAATTATATCAGCCAATTTGCTGAATTTCTTTGAGTATCTAGTCAATATAACATTTATATTTTTACATGCTAACTCTTGAAATTTCACAAAATCACTCAATTTTAGCTTCTCATATGATACTGATACATAAATTTGCAAGATTGAAATTACCAAATGACTTGGTAGCAAAAACTTAAAAGATAAAAAAAATTATTTTAGATTGTATCTAAATAATTAACTTTTATTGAAATTACTTACATATTTTGAAGAAATTATTCCACAATGAGATTCAAGTAGACTCAACAAATAATCAGTTTGATTGTTGATTTTTAGATTGAAAAGAATTGGAGGTGTTTGTATCAAAAACTTAATAACAAAAATTTGAATAATATATTTTGTAAAAATTCAATTTATGTATCTGATAAAAACTCAAAAAAGCTTTATTTAACTTAAAAACTCGATGCTAAAAAAAAATTAAAAATGATATATAAAGCCGCCAGTTTTCGTATTACAAAATCAAAATAAGCGATATTTGATATTGAATGCTCAGAACAAAACATTTAGAAAAATTTTTGAATTTTTTTTGAATTCTTTTTCATTTATTTGCATATTTTTTTTCTAAAAACATGTAAAATGAAGATAAAAAGCCAAAAAAATGTTCAAAAAATTAAAATTATTTCTGTTGATTCCTAAAATTAATTGCAAAGGGAGACAATAGAAGGCTTTAAATATTTTTTTTTCTATTTTATTATATTAAATTTTAATTAGAATTGTGTTTTATTTTAAATGGGATGATACAGATCCATTGGTATAAACTTAACGTTTATACATAACATCAACACTTAAAGTAATTCTCCTGAAAATTTATCGTCACCCGGAACCTTTGGCAACAATCATATAATTTTTACATGGGTTAGGGTCATAAATTACGAAAGGCGTTAAAATGCAAAAATTAAATATCCTAAAACTATCTTTTGAAAAGCGAATGAATGGCATAACGTTTTTATGAGAATCAATGTAAAATCTATTTAATTCACGTAAATAATGAAAATATTATGAAAAACTTACTTTTTGGAGATATTCACCAAAGTCTTGTTTTAATTGATCATTCAGTTCTAAATCATTAGATGCAAAACGTAAAAATTCTGAAATTTTAAGCAAAATTTGATTATTATTTGTTAAATTTTCTTGAATCTCAGTTTCTAGAAAACTCAAAATTCTCTTAAAATCATCTGTATCAAAACTGTTTATTGATTGTACAAATATTTTAATGAGAGTGTTCTCAACAATTTCATCAGCATTTAGAATAGTTAATTTTAATTGTTTGTTATCATATTTCAAATAAAGATTGAATAGTAGCTTAGCCAATTCGACTCTGTCGACATCCATTTGATGATAGGATATTAATTTTCGAGAGTGTAGAATCAACACATGCACAAATTCAACATAAAAAGAACTCATTTCCAAAACGGAATTCTCTGGTCTTAAATTTTTCAATTCTTTCATGAATTTTTTGTTGTATTTTAAACATCTTTCGTAAAGAGCTTTAAAATAGTCTAATTTTTTATCTTTACTATCATCTTTTTTAAATCTGGGTGATGAAATATTTTTGATTAAAATTGAACATACATAGAATGTTTCATTTTCTTTAAGACAATCTAATTTTAAGAAATATTCGAATATTTTTTCGGATAGGTCGTTTAGTTTTGCCTCATAATCTTTTTCTGATGCAAACTCTTGATTTTTAGTAATTTTTTCCAAAGTCTGTAAAAGTGTTAAATTAATGATATCGGTGACATTATTTCCAATACTCGTTTGAGTTTTTTTTATTAAACTCAAAATAAAATGTGAAAACACATCAATGTTATTCTCTTTAAGCATATAGTTAATACTCTTCTTGAGTAATTGATCAAATATTTCTTTTGATTTCTCTGAAAGTTTAAGTTTATCGAAAAGACCGAATAACTCATTTAGCCAAGATTCTAGTTTTTGAACTGGTATTATTTGAACTATATTTGTTAGCATCAATCGGTGATAAATTTTTAGGCATTTTTCTTCTAATTCAACTGAGTTTATATTAACTTTTTCAGTTAGTAGATAATAAATAATTGCATAGTTTGGGTTTAAAAATTCCAATGGAACATAATCAGCCATCTGAAAAAAAAATTTAATTTTTTAAAAATTTTTTGAATAAAAATTTCTGAATTTTTAAATTTACCTTTAAAAAAAGGCTAATCTGACTTGAATTAAGCTCATATTTGGTTGCTTTTTTTGATTCAAAAATTTCTATTTTGGTTTTCTCAGCACTAAATAAAAAATAAATAAAATTTCAAACAATTTTAAAAGTTTCAGAGCTTATCTTCATTGAATTTAAAAAGATCTTAGGCAGAAGATCGAGAGTAGAGTAAAAATTAAAACTATCTTGTACGCACTTTGTTCCTCGACTCTTCCTTTCCTCTTCCTCTTAAGAAAACAAATAAAAAAAACTACCGTATCCAAAAAAATTCTTAATTTTTTTTGGAATTAAAAATTAAAAATTTTTATAAAAATAAAGGAGATAAATCTCAAATAGATAATTATAGGGCAATATCTGTCCTTTCTCCTATAGCTAAAATGTTTGAAAAGTTATTAGCTAAACAAATTTTAGAATATTTTGAATCCAATAAAATTTTCTTTAAGGGGCAACATGGTTTTAGGACTGGATTTTCTTTTCAAACAGCCCTTCATGAATTTATATCATTCATAAACAATGCTCTTGATCAAAAGCTTATAGCACTTGCATTGTTTATTGATTTAAGAAAGGCTTTTGACTTAATAGACTCATTAATTCTTCTTTTAAAATTATTTCACTATGGTTTCGATAATAACTCTTTAGGGTTAATGACTGATTACTTTAACAATAGGTCACAAATAGTCAAATTACAAAATAGTCATTCAAAACCAGGTAAATTAAAATATGGAGTCCCACAGGGGTCTGTATTTGGTCCTCTTTTATTCTTAATTTTTATAAATGACCTCCCATTATGTATTTTAAGGGCATTTATTGAGCTTTTTGCTGATGACACAACCCTAGCAAAATCTGGTGAAAAATTAGAAGAAATTTTAAAAGATTTTGAAAAAATAATTGAGGATTTAAATGAATGGTGTTATTTTAATAAGGTCGATATAAATTGGAATAAGACATTTTTTATGATTTTTACAAAAAAAAAAATTGAAATCCCTAAAAAAATTCAAATTAAGGGCGCTTCTATTGATGTTGTTAGTGAGTTTAAACTTTTAGGTTTTACCATTGATAATAAATTAAATTTCATGAAACTTGTTTCTGAAGTCTGTCTTTCTGTAAATAAAAAACTTTTTTCCATCAAAAGATTATTTTATTTATGTACTTCAGTTAAGATTCAATTTTTTAAAACATTTATTTTACCCTATTTTGATTATGTTTTTACACTAATCTTATATTTTTCCAAAGAAGCAATACAACGTTTGTCGAATTGCTTTTATTTGTGTATTTATAAGTTACTTAAAATTAATCTAAATTCAGCGGATTTTAATGATTTAAATAATTTGTTAGAAAAATATGGTCTATTTGCTTTTCAGCATAGAGCCTTAGAGAGAATGTTAACATTTTCTTACAAAATTATAAATTTTTCTAACTCACCGCCACTTTTGAAAGAAGAATTGGTCAAAAATGAGACCAGAAATCTGAAATATGATTTAAGAAATAAGGACCAAATAATTGAATGTGGTTCAAAAACAAGTAGTGGTGAGAAGACATTTAAATACATATTTTCAAGATTGTCAAATAAATTTGTTGTTAACAAACTAGTACTTAGATTTAGTACATTTAAGTTGTCTATGTTTAATAACATTAACCTGATTTATGAAGAAGCCGCAAAAATATTTAATAAATTTAATTTAAAATTAAAATCATTTGTTTTTTAAGATTTTTATTTTATTTTTTTTGGATTTTGGAAAATTGTATTATTTTAAAAAAAAAAAAATCTTTTTTTTAATAATTTTGAATAAATGAAGTGTTAATCAGTCTAGCAATAGATATGGGCACTAGCCTGTTGATTAACCTTGAAACTTTAAATTTAAAAAGATCTTAGGCAGAAGATCGAGAGTAGAGTAAAAATTAAAACTATCTTGTACGCACTTTGTTCCTCGACTCTTCCTTTCCTCTTCCTCTTAAGAAAACAAATAAAAAAAACTACCGTATCCAAAAAAATTCTTAATTTTTTTTGGAATTAAAAATTAAAAATTTTTTAAAAATTTTTTTGGAAAATGAAAAAATATTGACTTCAACTTTTCCTCTTAGAGTGCTAGGCAATCGGATACGGTAATATTTTATAACCTATTCTTTTAAAACTTTTGAAGAGGGAGAGTCAAAGAAGAAGAAAGAAAAACAATCGTCCAAGTTAATTATAATTTGTACTGTACAAATTCTGTGCTAGTCAAAAAAAAATTCAAATGAGTTCCGAAATTATTTCTTATATCGAGGTGTTAGATTTAGTAACACTAACCCAGCTTTTGGACGTATTTATTTCTTCAAATTTAGAGAGTAAATCTATTCAATAAATAAATAAATTATTAACTTCAAAATTTTTCTGTAAAAAACTCTTAACTTAAAGAAATTTTATGACCTAAAATTCCTTGAACCTCTTTTATTTAGCAAATATCCTATTCGTAAATGAACGTAAACGAGTTAAATGCAGTTCAGTTTAGTAGCGAAAAATGAAAAAAGAGAGAATTGTATCCCAATCACATTAATGATTATAATTAATTAAAAAAAATAATGATAAAGTATCATTTAAAAAAATTATTTAACTTACAAATCATTTTGAATAAATTCTTGCAGTTTTTGAAAAAAATTAGGTGGCCTTTTTGAATCATCAGTTTCCCTTTTAAAAAATTAACGAATAAATTAATATAAATTAGTTTGAAATTAAATAAAATTACATTTCTGTTTTATCCTCTAGTTGAATTAAAACTTTCAATAAAGCATTAAAAAGTGGACTTAATAGAGAATCATCATTGAAAATAGAGTTCAAATTTATTTCATCGATTTTTAGCTTTTGCTTGAATTCTTGATTATCAAAATGGAAAATTAATTTAATAACCATTTCAAATAACTGCTCTAAAAGTTCACTTTGATTTCGAATCAAAGGAACAATCAAATAGATATTGTCCAATAAGATTGATTTTGAATGCACCAATGAGTAGAATCCCTCATTTTTTATTTTGGCCTAATTACAATATATAAATTACCATTTCTAGAAAAATATTTTATTCAACAAAAATTACTTCAATGTTAAATTTATTGACATTATTCCAATTTTTTTCATTGGCTTTATCTTCTTTTAGATTAAAAATTGGATTCAATAGGGTTTTTTTTAATTTTTTAAAATCTGTGTCCGTAATTTCTTGTAAATTGAGTCTGTAAACATTCAAAATTTGAAGTTTATTCTAAAAAAATCCTATTTTTTAAAAATTTTTAAAATAAATTTTTTTTCTCAAAATTTACCAATTGAAGCAAATATCTTAAATTTTGCTTTTTTGATCCAAAATTTTTGATTTCATTTTTAATCTTTTCATCTAAGTTGAACTTTTTATTTAATTCAATAAAAAAATCATTGAAATTTTCTAAATTGGATGAATTCATCTGAAGAACTGGCGCTGTAGACCCTAATTTTTCAACCGAAAAACGGTAAATCAAAACATTTAATAAACCAACTGTGTAATAACACTCTAACAGATAAATCAATTCCTCGTTAGAACTATCAATTTCAGATATAGCTGTTAATAAGAAATTCTTGGTATCTTTTAAAAGCTGAAAGGCTGTAGTTTTTAAATGAGCCGGAACTGATGGGTTGCATAAATTAATTCGACTTAGAATACAATTTATAAATTTTAACAACTCAATTTTAAAATCTTAAATTTTTAAAATAAAAATTAATAATTAAAAATAAAAGTAACTAAATTAAAATACCTTTTTGACTTTGATTTAGCAATTTTATCAAATCTTTCCACAAATTCACTATTGTCTGATTATCAACTAAATAATTCTCTAAACATTTACTATAATGCTGATAGAATTCGATTGGTAAATTCAAATTTTCATTTTTACTGATCGAATCCAACAGTCTTAATGTAGCTCTTGATAACTGACGATATTTAACGTTACAGTCGATATAAAAATTAAGAAAATCGGCTAAATTTTTTTCGGCCTTAAATTTTTTTTTTATTGTTTAAAAAGATATTTAAATGTTTAGATTAATATTTTAGAATAAGTACCTTCAAATGCGTGAGAATCAAGTCTAGTTTCTCTTCTAAGATTAAATGGTCTATTTTTAAGTATTCAGTAAGAAATTTTGTCAAGCTTAGAAAATCAAGAATTAACAAAATTTTAACCGTTAAGAACAATAAATATATATCTACTTGAATTTACACTCTAAGACTTGGTCAATAAAATTTTTCGACCACTCAATAAAAATATTAGCATTATTTTGGTCATCTATTGGATTAAACAAATTAACTTCATCAACCAAACCGATTAAATTAGCAACTGAATTAAGTTTTAAATCAGTGAATTCTCTTGATTTGGAAAATTCATTATCAACTTCCATTTTTGAAGCCGAGTCATTTTGACTATTTTCTTGACCTAAAGTCCATATTAAATTGACCATAAATTGAATAATTGAAATTTTGAGCTTATAATCCAAACTAATAATAAAAATATTTTTTAAATTAAATTCTGAGGTTTTTTGTTTAAATTTTTAAGTTTACTTGAGTAAGATTGAAAATAATTCTTTAGTAATGCGTGCAATATTATTTCCTATTGCTTCCATATTCTCAGCCTTTATAAGTTTTCAAATTAAATTCCCTTCTAATCTTAGTAACTTGGGTCTTATCAAAACATACGATCAATAACTTTACTATTTAAGATCATGGGGATATTCAAACTTATTCATAAAATTTTTTAGTAAAAAAATTTATCACAAAAAAAAGTTCAATCACAATTATCGTATTCCCTTGATTGATTATGCGGCATCATAACTTAAAAATAGAATTAGGCACATGGACCATACTACATCCCTCTAATGTTAAAATCGACTTGAAAAAAATTGTCCTTTAGAAAAATCATCCAATAGCTAAATCAAACAGTCAATACCATATGATAAAGAAGATTTAAAAATTAACAAATAGACCTATGATTCAGCTCTATAGAAAAAATTTTTAAATTTTTTGATTAAACTCTTTTATCTGGTCATTTTTTAACTAAAATTTCTATGAAAATATGATTTTCAATCATGATCTTAAATTACACAATAATTTTTTTAAAGTAAATTATTGATCGCTTGATCTTATATTGAACTAACCACAAATACTCTTATTAAACTTACATTTTTAACTGCTTCAGTCTGAATAGTATGGAAAAAAACAACAACCTGATAGTTAGATTTGTCTGAATAAGAAGATGGTAAGTTTTTGAAAAATTCAATATAAACATTTGAATGAGCTCTTTAAAGAAAAAAATAAAAAAAATCCTTAAAAAAAAAGAAATTCTGTTTGATATTTACTTTGAAATTAAGCCAAATTTAATTATTTTCCATGACAAATCTCGTATATTATTGAATTTTTCACTCTCTGCTTTATTAATCAATTTAAGCAAATTAAGCTTGACTTGGGTGCATAGTCTGTTGAATAACTTAATAAAAAAATTTTCAACATCTTGAATTAAAAATATTAGCCTAAAGATGAATTTACTCGATTTATATTTTGTTGAGTTTTAAGACAAAATAAAAATTTGTTCAATATAAGTGTTACTCTATTTGAATATTGCTGAATGTGACTTGGAGCATTTAAATTGTTTAATCTTTCTAAGAAATCATTCACAAAATAGTTCAAAATTTTGACCATTTGATCAAAATTTCGCGTAAAATAATGCGAAAATTTTGTATCAAACAATTTAGCACAACAAGTGTAAACTGATTCTTTTAGTGATTGATTCGAGCTATTCAAATTATCAATCAAGGTCTTTAGAAAAAATAAAATTCTAAGCTAAAATTTCTAAACAAGAAAATAGATAAAATTAAATACTTGAGCGAATGCCTGACCATTATTAATTGGATTAGTTTCTGAACTTGAGTTTTCCAAAAAATAATTCAATCGTTCCCAAACCGTAACTTGTTCTAGCTCATTCAAAGAGTTGTTTCTAAATTTTTACATTGTAAATTTTTTTAAAAGTAAATTGTGAATTAATTGATACCAACTTTTTGTTTATTAAAAGATCAACAGTCCAATCGATAATCAATTGATGTTTACCGATTCTACCACAATCTTTAGCATCCCAAGAATTTTTAGCCAGTTTAAGTCGTTCTGTTAAACCAATACTCTTATCATTTAACTTATTGTAGAAATCTAGATTTTAAACTTGATTTAGAAATATTTTAAAATAAGGTTGGTGTAAGAATTTTACTTAGATTGGTATTTTTCTCCTGGAGTTTCATTTTTGAAATTTATTTTTAATTTAAAAATTTTTTTTTTAAATATCTTTTAAATATATGCACGTTTTAGACTTATATAGCATATATTTTTTTAATGATATTAAAATATAAATTAAAATTTAAGAAAAAATCAAATGCTTGATTCTTTGTCTATTATTTTGTACAATTTGTTGCTAATAAATCTTTACTTTTTTCAATTTTAATTCTAGAATATTTACGAGACTAAATTCCTAAAAAAATTCATTTAATTTTTACAGATCGTACCGATAATAAACTCATTTTAAAAAGCCTATTATACAAAAATTTATATGTTTTTCGATGATAATGAAACCCTAACCCGGGAAATAAAAAACTGAGTTTTACAATGCGTTTTAACTCATAGAAAATATCAATTTCCGTTTTTTAAAATTTTTGTTAAATTTATTCCTTTAAAACACACCAAAAGACGAAACTTTTTATGGAGTTTATTGCAAAAAAGGAAAAAAAAGGGTTTAAACCAGAGTTGTTTACAAGTCTCAAAAAACAAGTCTCTACAAGGCTTCAAGTTCATATTTTTTGAAATTTTTTTGTTCAGGTCAAGGTCAAAAAAATTTTTTTAAAACATAAAAAATATAATTTTTAGTAAAAATTTGAACTTGAAGCCTTAAAAGACTTGTAGAGACTTGTTTTTTGAAACTTGTAAACAAATCCAGTATAAACAGGAAGAAAAACATGTTCTTTATCACCTGAAACTATCATTTTTAATTTATCTATTAGTAAATTTCAAAAAAATATTAATTTTTTGAAATGATATTTATTAAATATAATTTTAAAATAATAGTTATATTTAATAAAATAATAGTAGATTTTTTACGAGAGCCCAGTCGAAGCTAGAATTCACATACTTAGTGTTAAAATTAAAAACTAATTTTTAACTTGAAAAAAATGGAGTTATTGCTATAGATACAAATACGATAATGTATCGTCATACCGTATACCCTTTTTCGAAATTGCATGCACTCAAAAACAAAAATTCTTATTTTATCCCATGCTTCAGGTACCATCTCGCCGATGTTTAATAGCCTCATTTTAAACCTTTTTTTGAATTTAAATGCGGTTTTTGAAAAAAAAAACATAAATATGGCATTTTTAAAGAATACTTGTTTATCAATGGGATATCTAAATTCAAACAAAACAAGAAATTAATAATTAATTATTAAACTTTTATTGAACAAAATTTACAAAAATTAAACAAACAAATTTAACAAATTAAACAAATTTTGACCAAACTATTATTTTTGAATCATCGGAGGCTGTTATAATATCCTCATTTTTTGTCAAAATTAAAGACAAAATTGAATCAGTGTGACCAAAAATGGTTTTTATACATTCACCAGAATCAATATTCCAAATTTTGATTGTTTTATCATTTGAACAACTAACTAAATGACCGCTTTTGAGAATGGCTAGCATGTTCACGTCGTCTGAATGACCAAAAAAAGTATTTAAACATTCACCAGTTTCTAAGTTCCAAATTTTAATTGTCTTATCTGATGAGCCACTCGCTAACTTTTTTGAATTAACTAATTTCAAACAAACGACTCCCTTCTGATGACCTTGTAAAGTTTTTAAATTTTTACCAGAATCAATATTCCATATTTTGATTGTATAATCATATGATCCGCTAATAATTGTATTTCTTGGGCCTTCTTCAATATAATAAACCCAATGATTATGTCCAATTAGTGTTCGGAGACACTCGCCAGTTGTATAATTCCAAATTTTTATTGTTCTGTCATCTGAACTGCTAACTAATTTGTTATTTGAAAAAAGTTTTAAACAACACACCGAGTTTTCATGATTTGTCAAAGTTTTTAAACATTCTCCATTTTTCACATTCCAAATTTTAATTGTATCATCATTAGAACCACTAGCGAAGAGTTCTTTATTTAACATGCATAAAAAATACACTTCCGCAGTGTGACCAGTGTAAGTTTTTATACATTTCGCTTTATTCAAGTCCCATAATTTGATTTTTTCATCCGTCGATCCACTCAAAACACGATTTTCATCAACATTTTCTAAGCACCACACCGAACCTTTATGACCATTTAAAATACTTTTTTGTTTAAAATTAAATTTAGAGACGATTTCAGTAATTTCTCCGAATATTTTTTTCATGTCGATTTGATATTCGAAAAAAACAAATTGTTTTTTTAAACCTGCATCGACATTTTGAATTATTTCATTTAATTCGTCACATCTTTTATTAATTTTTTCCAAATTAGATTCAATTAATTTTAGCCTTTCTCTTAATTCGTTGGCATTGTCGATATCTGTTTTTTCTATTTTAAAATTTAGGAGCGAAATCTCCTCAATTGAGTTTTGTTCTAAATTTCGTATGGATAACAATTTTTCCGCTTCAAGATTGCTTCGTAATTTGTTATAATAATCATCTATCTCTTTATTTAATTCTCTTTTAACTTCGTCTTTTCTCAGTTCCAATTGGTTGAAAATTCGTTCGTAGCTTTTTTCAACATATTGACTAGGATTTTGTTTGGCACTCGATATTTTTTCGTTTAGTTTTCGCATATTTTCAATTTCTATTTCTAACTCTCGTTCTTTTAATCTCAATCGATTTCGGGGTTTGTTTAAAATATCTTGAACGATCAAGTCTTCATCTTCACACATCATACAACGTTTCACATTTTCTCCATTGCGTAAACTACCATACGTATTTTCAAAACCACATGGTAAAATTAATCTAACCTCATCCATTTTCTTTTTTTATTCTTATATTTTATATTATCTAAATGAAAATTAAAAATTCAAATTATAAAATTGCGATCTAAGGACAGTGTCGAATCTTAATACGATCGTGACAAAAAAAACAGAAAACAGAAAAACGAAAAAAAACGAAGAATTTGTTTTTGAAATTTTTTTATTTGTTTTTTCGAAAACGGAAAAAACGAAAAAAAAAATTTTTAAAAACAATAATTAATCGTTTTTCTTTTTAAGAAAAAACTGAAAAATTAAATCTAAATAACATAAAAAAAATGTTTTTTCTTAATTAAAATTTAGAAGTTTTTTGAATGCCAAACGTCACTAGTTATTAGCTTAAACTCTCTTTTCAGTCAAGTGGCTACCATTTATTCTACAAAAGCTCTTACCTTGAACTCAAAATATATTTAATAATTTTATCCCTATTTTACTGTTTTTTTTTTTAAATCCAGTGATTTTGATGTAAATCTTTCTAGAAACAAATTCATAGCCTAAATTAAAGTTTCAAATAATGAAACTTTAATTTGGGCTATGTATCTTTTCTTTAATTCTTTGTTTAATGGCTTAAATACGATGGAAATTTTTTAAAAGACGTGTAATCATTAAATATCTTATAAAAAATTTCCAGCGCCGTTCTGTGATTTAAAATAAGGTTTTAAAGTGAAAAAACGCGCCACATATTCGTACTTTTTTTTTTGATTTAAGAGAATCAAGAAATGTCTTTAAATTAGTCTAAGCTGTCCATCGAATAAGATCATAAATGGAAAAAAATAAAGTTTAATAAAAAAAAACGAATTTTTTGATTAAGCCTAATTTTAATAAAAAAAAATTGAAAACCTTAAAAGGTAAGGGACTCAAAGGCTTTGCTCCAATTTATATTTTAGCTTTTTTTTTGTTTTCTGTTTTTATTCGTCACGATCGTAATCTTAATAGAAAAATGACGATTAAAGAAAAAAGTTCTAATTTCTTAAATTTTTGTCATATTTTTGCGGAAAATTAAATTCCCACTATACAGAATCAACTATTAAAAAAATGTAAATTTATATCAAGCAATTAAACGTATTGCCTAGACATGTCACTAAATTAGAAAGGTAAAAAGAAAATAGTCTAAATATAAATGAAAAAAATCTTAAATTTTAAAACAAAATTCCTAGACTTTTCCAAAATAAAAATTTAAAAAAAATAAATTGCATTCAAAATTATTTTTTTATTCACTGAAACAACTTATTTTTAAAGTATTTTGATAAAAAGATGAGATTTTTTAATTTTAATTCCAGCTTTTTAAATATAAGTATACGTCCTTGTGAATGAGTATCATTAAATTAAATTCCTGTCATTAAAACTCAAAACTAAAAAGAAAATTTTAAATTTCAATAGTAGTTACTCGTTTTTAAACTTTT